>SJYB01006449.1:72027-88976 GCA_006408585.1 Antidorcas marsupialis | reverse complement strand
GGGGGAAGGGGCCAGAGGACCTGGGCTGGAGAGGGAGGCCCCTGGGGGTTTCTCAGCACAGGGGTGTCTGTCGCCAGGCTGGGTCCTGGGGACGAAGTCCCTGTGTTTTGAACGTGCTCTGCATTGTCACTGAATCACGGCTTTGCACAGCTTGCTGTGGGTATAAAATTGAAATTTTCACACTCAATCGTAGAAGACCATAGCAATGTAATGAGATGGTTTGGAAATGGATTTTCATGGGCCCTGGACTCTAATTGTTCGGAGGAAATCCATCAGTGGATTCTTAAGCGCCACAAGTCTAGGGAGCACTCCTAGGAACTCCAGGGGTGTTACTTGTCTGGGGCCGCAGCTTGAAGCTTTGAAAACCTTTGCTTCTTTCCTGACACAGCATCTTTGTCTGCCTTTCACTTTAATTACAAAGCAAGTTACAATTATCTGAACATATTAAGGGATGATAACTTAAGAGCTCACGAAACAAAAATAAGGGTGCAGAAAATTTTCCAACGTCCTACTTTTCACAAGGCAGCTCATTTAAAACTTTTAATGGAAAACAAGCTGAAAACATCTAAACTGTGGCATCTGACTTCTTGTCATTGTTTGGGATTCCCTGGTGGCTCAGATGGTAAAGCGTCTGCCTGCAATGTGGGAGACTCAGGTTCGATCCCTGGGTCAGGAAGATCCCCTTGAGAAGGACATGGCAACCCACTCTAGTATTCTTGCCTAGAAAGTCCCATGGATGGAGGAGCCTGTTGGGCTACAATCTATGGGGTTGCAAAGAGTCGGGCACGACTGAGCAACTTCGCTTTCCTGCTTTCATGTTTGAGTTCATAGGCTATTTTGGGGAACATTTTGGTTTACAGAAAAATAGAGTGGAGTTTAAAGTAAGGAGCTCACATGTAGCTTTTCGCTGCTCCTCCCAGCTCCCCAGCTGCTCACATCTTCATGGACATGGTACATCTGTCACAACTGATGAAGCAGTAATCAACACATCGAAAATGAATGCCATACAGCTTTCCATACACTTTTATTGAGCCCTGGGAAAACTGCTAAACCATATGTGGCTAAAGGCTAAAGTTTTCAATGAAATGCCAAGTGAATAAAAGCTTTCATGGAAGGATTATAGGATTAAAAAAGAAAAATGTATAAAGCTTTCTTTTTGTTTAGGTGTGTTAGAAAGAAAGGGTGATGATATTATCTATGACAAAGGAGGTGAGAAGATACAATGGAGCAGAGACCATCTTCAGTGGTGTAGTGAAAACTGCACAGCTACATGTAAAAGAATGAAATTATTAATAGAACATTACCTAATGCCACACACAAAAACAAACTCAAAATGCATTACACACCTAAATGCAAGACAAGACACTATAAATCTCTTAGAGGAAAACATAGGCAGAACACTCTTGATGTAAATAGCAGCAATATCTTTTTTGATCCACTTCCTACAGTAATGAAAATGAAAACAAAATAAACAAATGGGATCTAATTAAACTTAAAAGCTTTTGAACAGCCAAGGAAGTCATAAAACAAAAAGACAACCCACAGAATGGGGTTGGGAGAAAACATTTGCAAACAAAGTGACCGACAGGAGATTAATCTCCAGAATATACTGACAGCTCATGTAGCTCAATGTAAACAAAACAAAACAAAACAAAACACAACACAATCAAAAAAGTGGGCAGAAGATGGAAATAGCGATTTCTCCAAAGAAGACATAAGGAGGACTAAAAAGCACATGAAAAGATGCTCAGCATCACTAATTTATCAGAGAAATGCAAATCAAAACCACAATGAGGTATAACCTCACACCCAACAGAATAGCCATCATCAAAAACTGAATAAACAACGTTGGAGAGGGTGTGCAATAAAGGGAACCCTCCTGCACTGTTGATAGGAATGTAAATTGGTAGAGCTACTATGGAGAACAGTATGGAGGCACCTTTAAAAACTAAACATTGAACTACCATATGACCTAGCAATCCCACTCCTGGACAAATATCCAGAGAAAACCCTAATTTGAAAATATACATGTAACCCAATGCTCACTGCAACACTATTAAAATAGCCGAGACATGGAAGCAGTCTAAATGTCGATCAACAGACAAATGGATAAGTAAGATGTGGTACATATGCACAAGGCCATATCACTCAGTCATTAAAAGAACAGAGTCATGCCACCTGCGGCCCGTGGATGCGCCTGGAGGCTGCCGCGCTGTGCGGCCAGGCGGAGGCAGCTGCCCTGCGACACTGCTTGTATGCGGGCTCTGAGGAGATGGTAGGAATGAGCTTCTTTACAAAACGGAAACAAGAGTCACACACGGGGAAGACAAGCGCATGGTTACCAGGGGCCTAAGCGGGGAGGGGCAAGCTGGGAGACCGGAACTGATGCATGCAGACACCATAAAAAGAGCAGGTGAGAAGGGCCTACCGTCTGGCGCCGGGACTCTACACAGCGCTCTGCAATGACCTGCAACGGAACGGGATCTGAGGAGGAGACGCCTGCGCATGCACAACTGGCTCGCCCTGCTGCACAGCAGAGGCTAACGCAGACCGCACACCAGCTGCCCTCCACACAAGAGCTACTCTGGAAGGGGAGGAAGCAGTCGGGTGAGGGGAGGCCGAGGCAGCGGGCCTGCTGCTCATTTAGAAACAGCGTCTCACAGCTGAAGACGTGTGCCCCCCGCTCGTTCTCAGGTGAGCTGGCTGCAGGGGTCCGTACCGGGCCAGCTTCTCCGTCAGCCCCTCGCCCAGAACCCCCGAACCTCAGGGGCTCTCACCACCCACCCTCCCGGCACAGCCCGCCGCCCGCGCACCCGCCGGAGGCGCCCCGCCCGCCGCGCGGACTTGCCTGGGGACGCGGGGAGGACGGCGGGCGGCCAGCGAGGCTCGGGCCGCGCTGTCCGCGCTCGCGCGGGCCCGGCAGGCGGACGTCCCGGTGGCAGCGCTGACGGCGAGGGGCCCCCCTCCGGGCCTCGGCCCCCGCGCTGAGCCGCGGACCCTCCCGCGCCCTGCGCCGCTGCTCCTGCCCCTCCGGGGAACCTAAGACAGCACAGACCAAGTACCGCCGGATTGATTCGTTTGAAACTCGTTTTAATCTGTGCCATTTTCGCGTACATTTGAAACCTGTCTCCTTAATAAACGTCCGATTCTTTTTAGCAGATAGAGGAGTTGACGCTGTTCCAACAAGGAAATATATATCCTGAGGGGAAGGGTGCAGTTTTCTGGATAAAACTCTTTGGTCTATATAAAGATTCTGAGTTTAAAAATCACACGAGGATTCACTCCAATGAAAAGTAAACATTCCTTTTCTCGAAAAATTTAATTGCCGAACTATTTACAGGAGGTGAACATCAGCAGTACAGAAATCAGATGAGAGAGGCATTATCCTGGAAGAAGCCAGTAAAGAGTGAAAAAAGAGTCAGGAGAGAAAAGAACCCAGGGAACACCATCCTTCAATGCCCTGAAGTGATGACCAACATCTGATCAGAACTTATCCACAAGAAGGAAGAGAGTGTGGTGTGGACTGCACCCTGTACATTCAGAGTAGGCGTCCTGCGTGCTCCTGAAGAGAACTTATCAAAAGAACCAGAAAAGCACAAGAAGGAG
This sequence comes from Antidorcas marsupialis, assembly GCA_006408585.1. NCBI lineage: Eukaryota > Metazoa > Chordata > Mammalia > Artiodactyla > Bovidae > Antidorcas > Antidorcas marsupialis. The sequence continues at coordinate 85,370 of SJYB01006449.1, read as the reverse complement.
AATTCCTAAAATAGTTTAATTCCAGGGAAGAATGATTCTGTACAGATGTAGAATATTTGGCGCTCTGTGGTTGATATGATTCCATATGTATATATATCATCTATATATATATATATTTATATACTTTTTTTAAAAAACTTTAACTAAAACAGCTAGTTTCCTGGTTCTAACATCCCTTGAATTTCTGTAGGAGGCATTTCCTTTAGTCCTTAGGCCACAGCTGGGTGTTTTGGCATGTGACGTGGTGGGTGGGCGTGTGGACTGCTCTCCAGGCAGGGAGAACCCATACGGAGGGGACAGCATTTGGAAATCAGAGTTCAAAAGTAGCCTGGAGTTCACTACTGGCGAGGGGAAACTTTTTGAATTTGGTAAACCAGGTATGAAGTGAAGGGAGAGAGACGGACGTGCTGAGCCCTTTAAAGTGATGTGGTCATGGCAAAGCGATGGGCTGGGCCGTGGGGGGCGGGGAGGGGGTAACCGAAGAGCAGGTGCGTTGCCTCCGGGAGGCGGCACCACAAACAGCCTCAGGGGTCCCTGCTTCCCGGTTGCCAGCACAGACTGACCTCTCATCTCGTCTGCTGGAGAGACGGAACCGTGTATGCACACTGCAGAGACCAGTCCTTCATCACCGAGGACGTGAAAGCTCGCGTTTCCAAGGCTTTCAGGTTCAGAATAAGCACCCATAATGAAGAGTCACATAAAATCTAAGAAAGTAGGGAGGTAAACCCCTGTTATTTTTGTGTATGTGTGTATACAAAATCTTTTAAAAAGTGGTGTTATGGTAGGTAACTAACTTTCCTCTGCAAGGAAGTTAGCTTCAAGAGTTTAGATTGAAACTTGAAATAATTCTTTTTAATGCTGGATCAGAACGCCAGGGTTAGGACAGCAACCGGGAAAATCACGGGGATTTCTCGATGCTGAAAGGATGAAAAGACGGCGGCTGCTTGGAGAGTTCTTCTGGACTACCCGGCCTTCTCTGAGGTACAGAGGGGTCAGGACGCACAGCCAAGACCAGGCGAGGGGGTGTCGCCCTCACCAGCCTCCAGCGATTCCGGTCAGGACATCTAATTCCGTCCCTGGCACGGTCCCACATGCTGTTTTCTGCTTCCAAATTAATTTTTCTTTGTCACTTTCCTGTTTCACTTAAGATCTTGTCATTTTCCCTAAGATGCGGGTGTGCCCAAGCAATGGTGACAACACGGTCTCATTCTGGGGGGTACCCGGTCCTTGTTCAGGGAAACATTCAGAAACACTTGCTGTCAAAGCCCGAGAAAACAGAGAAAGGTCCTCTCAGTGTTCGCTCCACTTCCGGGCCCTCAAGAAGCTCGTGATAGCCTTGTGCTGGCCTTCCCGGGAGGGGACCGCTGAGGCTGAGTACCAGGGTCTGACGGGCCTCCACAGGCCCCCACACAGAGCAGGTGGGACCTGCTTTATCAAGAATGAGGACACTTTCACAGCCTGACTCCAGGGAGCTCAGAAGATGTCAGGACCGTCAGTCATTCACAGAATGTCAGTGAGGGTGACAGGAACAGGAGAGACAGGAACATAGAGTCAAGACAAGTTGTGGATGATGTAGGAACAGAAGCCAGGCTGCTCGGCCAGCCGACTGGAGATTCCTGGGTTTCTCTCTTGACTGCAGGGCCCTCTGCAGCCACTCTGTGCTAAAGAGCACTTCCTCAAGCGTGAAAGCGCACCTTCCCCAGCATCGTGTCCACTGCCCACATTTATTGCAACTGTCAATGGAGTAAACTGACAGGTGGAGCTCTTGCTGTGAAGGCACAGGGCTCTGATGTGACCCGGTGCCACCGGTGGATGGCAGTGCAGGGGACGCTGGCAGGGCCGCGCCCGTTGCTCTAGCCCTGGTGGTGAAAATGCTCCTGCTAACCAGCGGCAGCTATAGTCTTGGTCACTTATACTTGAGGTTTTCTATTTTATTTTCAAATTTTGGAACAGTGTCTTCTACCAAAACTTTCAAACAAGTGTAAACAAATATGCAGATAAAAACAAAGGAGAATCTCAAGGTATCCCAAGCAGCTGCTGTTTGAAAACCAGTGTCTCCAACTACCTGATTCGTATGTTAAATATGCAATAAATAAAAAAATAAATTCAGCAGTTCAGGCTTTAAGAAGAAAGCAGATGCCTGAGAAACACATGGGATTAAAGGTGTGTATGGAGCCATCAGGTTGACGTTGGGGGGGCATGGCAGGAAGGTGCCGCTTCTTAGAAGGGCAGGAGGCCCACGTCCCATGCCCTCCGCAGGCTGAGCCATCAGGGCTGCCTTTCTGCACCTTCGGTGGGACACGTCCCTGCCCCATGGCCAAGGTTTGCAGGGCCTCCAAGCTCCCAAGCTGGCGACTGATTCCAGACGTGCACTGGGGCCTTCGGGAGTGGACAGGACTCTGGAGGAGCTGAGGCTCTCCAGCCAAAGCAGCTCAAGCCTCGGCTGGGCCTCCCGGGTCGCTCCTCGGGGTGCTCGCAGCCCCCGTGACTGGACCCAGGTACTGCCGACGGCAGAGCGTTTCTCGCAGGGCCTTCCCCCTTCTCCCGCTTCCTCTGCCACTGGATGCTTTGGCGCAAACCAGGCAGCTGCTCCAAACCAGCCGTCCTCGGTGCCCCTGCAGGCACTTGGACTGGATGTCTGTGCCATGCCTTTCCTATCAAGGAAAGTCCATCCTGGACCTGGCTGAAGACCGTGAAAGTGCAGTGTGGGATCTTCCAGTGAAGGTGATGGAGAGGTGGTTGCCCCACACAGACTTGGGAAAGGTGAACAGGAACACAGACTCCCAAAGAAATGTACCAGCCCATCTGTGGGCCCTGGATCGTGCTGTCTTCTGGCCATAAATGTGGCCACTTCTATCTGCAGGCATCAGCAGGGACAGTCTCTCCTTGCAAGGCCACTGACTTGGTGGTTATTTTTCTTTAAAGAGGGAATCGTCAATGTAGCCTGATATTTTTTTCCAATCATACACTTTTCTATTTAATGCTGGATGTCTTTAGTATCGACCTTGAGGTGAAAACATCAACATTTCCTTTTAAACAAAAATGTAATATTTTGGTATCATACCACAGTTCACCTCTTCATCCCTCATTCTNCCCAAAGAAATGTACCAGCCCATCTGTGGGCCCTGGATCGTGCTGTCTTCTGGCCATAAATGTGGCCACTTCTATCTGCAGGCATCAGCAGGGACAGTCTCTCCTTGCAAGGCCACTGACTTGGTGGTTATTTTTCTTTAAAGAGGGAATCGTCAATGTAGCCTGATATTTTTTTCCAATCATACACTTTTCTATTTAATGCTGGATGTCTTTAGTATCGACCTTGAGGTGAAAACATCAACATTTCCTTTTAAACAAAAATGTAATATTTTGGTATCATACCACAGTTCACCTCTTCATCCCTCATTCTAGGATGGTGCCATCAACTTGCTGAGAAACAGTGGTAACAACTGTCACTAGCAACTGCTCTCATGTTAAAGGTAACTATAACCAGTGAAGATGTATGAGATGAACTACATTGAAAGCGCACTTGTGAACAAGTGAGACTTGCCTTTTCTGGGTTTTCTTAAACACTAGGACCCTGTTTATCATACTTGTGTTCTGATTTGGAAAGTCACGTAGGGCCATCAGCACGGCAACATCCACGTGTTGGTCGTAAGGAAAATGATTCTAAAGGGCACCTGGTTATGATGGTCACGGGCCGCATCTCCAGGGAAGGGAAGTCTGTGATCACAGACAACGTGGCACTGCCTTTCCATCGCGGATGTTCCTGGAATGCGGTGTGTTATCGTTTTCAACCATGTTCTCAAGCCTGAAGATCGTCTTTTGGTGACCTGCACCCACGACATGACGGAACGATCGCGGGCAGCTGTGTGCTCTGTGCCCGCAGGCATGGCTGGAACAGCTCGTGTGACGCAGGAACACAAGGAGTATAAACAGTTTTATTTCTCTTTACATGAACAACGTGTAAACATGGCTTATCGTCTGCCTTTCATGACGGATGTCACCACGAGAACGGCTGTATTGCACTTGGTCGTGTCGCACACGGTGGCACTCCATCAGACGCCGCCGCAGGCACACCGCCCCCACCCCCCACAACCTTCTTTGGAACAACGCGGATCAAATAGGGCTCGTACCCGCTCCCCACCTCCAACCAACAACCGATGTCAGGTTTAGTTTAGGTGAATCTGCTCACCTATGGATGGTTCAGGTCAAGAGTTTGGGGGGTTTTAAGATTAAAAACAATGAGTATACAAAACATAAAAACATTAATCCAAATTCAGTGAGTACTCTTAAGTCGGGATCAGAGAATCTGGGATCTAGAATCATTGTTGTCTAATTTTATAGTTGGTTGATAGCCATTTTGTACAAGTTCAAGGAAATGAGATAAAACCCATCAGCTTCCAGGTGAGGCACACCTGAGGAGGCTGCAAGCACGTNAACCTTCTTTGGAACAACGCGGATCAAATAGGGCTCGTACCCGCTCCCCACCTCCAACCAACAACCGATGTCAGGTTTAGTTTAGGTGAATCTGCTCACCTATGGATGGTTCAGGTCAAGAGTTTGGGGGGTTTTAAGATTAAAAACAATGAGTATACAAAACATAAAAACATTAATCCAAATTCAGTGAGTACTCTTAAGTCGGGATCAGAGAATCTGGGATCTAGAATCATTGTTGTCTAATTTTATAGTTGGTTGATAGCCATTTTGTACAAGTTCAAGGAAATGAGATAAAACCCATCAGCTGAGATAAAACCTCCTCAGGCACACCTGAGGAGGCTGCAAGCACGTATGCATTTTACATCTCCCCTTGTCGGGGAGTCACACCCAATTTCCTGTGGTTATTTCTAGAGAGCTGTTAGTCTTAATAACACATCATGTTTAAAGTCTAAAATGCCAATGCTTGCAAATACATTTGTCTTTAACAGAGTATACTAAATATAGGAAGAAGCATCTTTATTGTATACTACTTAGGATTTAGGTATTTATTTAGGCAGAAAAAAATGCTTAGAATACTCTGGGGAAATAGGGCTTGTTTATAGAAGAATATTTCAGAGATTTTTTTTTTGCATTTTTCAAGGATATACATTCGTACTGATTTTTGCTTCCAAATATATTTTAAGGCTGTTTGGTAAAATATATACCAGATATGAGGTTCCATTTACAGGGTTTTGTTCTTACAGGGACTTCTTAACTACTCAGCTTTAAAAAAGTAAAACTGTGAAGCTAAACATGCTTTGCTATCACCTGTGCTCCTACGAACCCCATGCTTCGTGGAATGTGGACTATGAGGAAAAGAAACGCAGCAGGCAGCAGGCGCCTGCCTGTGCAAGGACGTCACCGGAACTCTCACGCCAGAGGCGTGGAGGGCGGTGCATCTTAAAGTGCGAGTCAAACAGGAAAACAAAGTGCTATGGAGGCGGGTCTGTGCTGCTGGGCTGGGGGGCCTGCACTCCCAGGACTGCGGGGCACACGGCGTCCCGTGGAAACGCTGTGGCCCGTGCTTTCACCTGGAGTCACAGCGAGGACTCTAGTCTGGGGTCAAGTGGGTAAGTCCACGGGTGCTTCCTTTGAGGTGGTGTCTCAACAGACACACACCGGTTGGAACAATGGTCCCAGCATCTAAATTTAACTAGATGAATGGTAAACCTTCCATTAGAGACCTTCCTATTTTTCTCTATGCCAATCAGAATCACGAAAACGAATTACTTTTCTGAAAGTCCACAGCTGGAAAGCACAATGTGACCTTTTTTTTTTTTGTCATGTCAAAAACAGGCAAGAAATATATTCTGGACTTCAGCTGTACTGCATAGAACAAAAGAATTCTGGAAAAATACAATGTAAACCACATTTCTTCTTTACCATTTAAACTGAGATATACTTACCACACACATTCATATTTCTTAAACTTTTTACAGCATCACAACTGTCATTTTAAACAAGCAAAATTTTTTTGTTTTGTTTTTTTAAAGGATACCCTGGAAAGTCAACTGATAGAGCATTTGAGAATATATATACATCTATTAAAAAAAATCACATGGAACATAAAGGGTGAAACTTAAAGACAGAACCCTGGGTGATAGTTTAAGTTACAAAGGGCTAAAAAATAAACGACTCTTTTATCTGATTAAGGACAACTGTGTTCTCTTTCTACCCCTGCTACAGAAGAGTCGGCCTCTCTTAAGACTCTCTGTTTCCGTCTGTCTCTCCCTGTGTGGACGGACATTCAGCTGACTTCTGGCCGTGGAGATGCTGTGCTGAGTTTGAGGGGTCTTCCACCCCAGATTTCCAGAGAAGCGCGAGGCGGGGAGCTTGGTGGCTGCAGAGACGACTCCTCATCACCATGGACTTGGCACAGGAACCATGTGAAGGGTCGCCGGGTTCAGGGCACAGGGACCCCAGGCCGCGGGGTGGGGGTCTTCCTTTGCTGCGCTCAAGCTGTAGCACCTTCTCTTGGGGTATCTAATGCCTTGAGAGTGCTGACACGCACCCTTTCACAGTTGTTTGTTATTCTCGCCTCTAATATCACACGATTTTATAAAAATATAAATAACAAAGTGTGAACTGGGTTCCATCTCGAGCGGTTTCCTCGACCCCCTCTGGGAACAGAGGGGTGCGTCAGGGGTCCCCACGCCGCTCCGGCCCCGGGGGTGGGCATCCGGGCTGTCTGGGAGAAGTCGCTGTGGCCGTGAGCTCGGATGTCCGGGCGCTCCAGGGTGTTTATGGCACAAACATGAAGGCGGGACGGACTCGCTGGAGGAATGAGGCGGGAGTGACGAGGGGGCGGCGCTCGGCGTGGCTAAGGCTCCCCGGGGCGGGGCGCGGCCCCGCCCTAGAGCCGCGTCTGGGCCTCGGGGATGTAGATCTCGATGCTGTCGGCCCGCTCGCTGGCCGAGCTCTGGCGGAAGGACGCCGCCCGCTTGGCCGCCGCCAGCCGCCTCCGCGCCTCCTGCCGCTGTCTGTCCGGCAGGTCCAGAGACTTCTCTCTGGTGATGGGGAGTTTCCCTCTGGGGGGCTTCTTTGGTATTGGAGGGGGGACCTTTCTTTCTTCCTGAAAAGCATCACAAGTCAAGAGTGGGAGTCAGAGCAGCCTGACCCTCCCCATGGCCCACTCCCTCCCACCCCCACGGGGCTGTGCCCTGCCCGCCGGGCCCGCGGTGCCGCCCGGTCCCCCGGGCAGGAAGCCTCTGGGCACAGGAACCTGGGCCTCCGTCTTGGTCGAGGCACCGTTCCGACCCTGCTGCTGGTTGAACGCTCCCTCACAAACGCACACCCGCTCACCTTCACGGGGTCCTGCGCGACGCCCCCTGACAGCTCGAGGCACTATTCAACAGACTGCAAGGTCCGAGGACCTGGAAACCACCGTAAGTCCTCTGCCACGGGCCTCAGACCCCTCGGCTTAACTACCTACGGCATTTCACTTGCATGGGAATCGGATGTGAATAACTGGCTCTGACTCTCAGCTCGTGTTCTCCAACCACAGCCCCAAGATCCGAGTACGCCTTTTCCAGAAAGGGAGAGACTGCCCGATTCCGCAGCAAAGGAACACGGGGAGCTGCCAAGAGCCCCGGGCACGGGAGAGGCCTGCGTCCCGCCTCGTGCCCTCTTGTCTGCTGGGCCGGGATCATACACCAGACCTGCCCAGGTGGGAGGGACGGGTCACACGGAGTCCGTGCTGGAAAGGGGCGTGGCCTTCTCTGAGCACATGCCCAGCTGCTGGGGGAAGCCTTCATATGTCCTTTCCCTCTCAGCCTCCAAAAGGACCCGAAGGCGCCAGGGTGCCCAGGCCTGGCCACTGTGGCGGGTTCAGTGGACACATGGCAGAACCAGACGTCTGTCCTACTGTCCTACTGTTTTTGGCAGAAAGATAACCTCGGTTTGGAACTTTGCTCTTAGGGCCAGAAGCAATGACCTTCCCGACTTGATGGCAGGGGTCAGTCGGGGTAATTACTTTGCCAAGACTTCAGCTATTCCAGAATGTAACTCCTGCCCTGAGTGCGGGACTGTACTTGTCTCTTTCCACGCCTTCCGGGCCTCTGAAACACGCAGCAGTGAAACCAGCCCGTGTGGGAGCCTCCACTCACACTCTTAAGTCCGCACAGGCTCACAGCCGTCCTGCGGCGGGGGGTGGGGTGGTGGCCCCGCAGATCTGTGAGGACCTGGGCCCGGGGGTCAGGGCACGGAGCTCAGGCTGCGTTCNTCCTGAGTGCGGGACTGTACTTGTCTCTTTCCACGCCTTCCGGGCCTCTGAAACACGCAGCAGTGAAACCAGCCCGTGTGGGAGCCTCCACTCACAGTCTAAGTCCGCACAGGCTCACAGCCGTCCTGCGGCGGGGGGTGGGGTGGTGGCCCCGCAGATCTGTGAGGACCTGGGCCCCGGGGGCAGGGCACGGAGCTCAGGCTGCGTTCCAGGGCAGGGTGCCGTGCCCTCCGCAGGACACCATGTTCACTCAGGACTACCCGCTATGCAGAGCTGGTAGAGGGTGATATTAGCGGTCAGGTACAGAAGAATGGAAAATGGGAAGGGCTTTTACGTATCTTCAGACTAGTTTAAAAGTTGGATTTTTAGTGGTTTCCTAGAATAACTTTTTCACTGGGAATCATTACTTATGATCGCCTTCATTCACGACCAAACCACAGACGTCCTGGACTTGCTCACGCACAACCTGGTTGTTTGCACGCCCCTCCACCCCCCTGTCTGCGGTGACAAGGACTTCGTCAGCACCTGCGATCAAGCAATGGTCTCCAGCCTGGACCACAGGAGGCACGTTGTAGGGAAAAAGGATGAGGATGGTTTGCGTGCTAATTATCCAGATGTACACCCTCGATACTCCCCTGTCCCAAAGTATCTTGGATCGACTGTCTTTGTTATTTTGATTGATAATGTCTGTCTAAGAAAATCAGATTATGATTCTGGAGAACTTCTGTAAGATGCGTCAGGAAGTCAATGTCTTTATAGCTAATTCACACTTATTTCTCAGCCCTAGAGAAGATGATGCCTAAAGGGAAGAGCTGAAATCACAGGTCAAACTTAATGGGCATTTTCAACCTATCTCAGGGCCAGCTCTATAGGAGGTGTACATCCTTGAAGTGTTCAGTGAAGTTAACAGTGTTTCTCGTCTCCACAGGCATCACTGTAAGCAACCTGAAGCCTCCTGTGGGAAGAACCACCACAGTGCAGTCCACACAGAGGGTGGCAGCGATGGTAATAATTCAGAGGATGGGCCCGACAGGAAACGCGACTTTGAATTCACACGTGGGTTCTGTTGGTGTCTTCACGGAATTGTCGGCAAGAAAGGGACTTGCTATACGTGCTGGTGACTCCAGCACCAGCCTGGTTGTGCACACATGGGCTTAGGTGTGATATTAGGCCCTGTCCTGCTAGTTGCAGACTGAGACATGCATGCTAACGTGGCACTTGGAGCACGTGCAGGGATTGTGGGCAGGGACGGGGGCGGTGGGCTCTGTGGGGGATGCAGCAGGGGCTTACCTTCCTCTCCGGGGACTCGACCACCTTCCAGTCGCTGAGTTTCAGCTGGTGCAACTCGTCGAACTTCATGCTGACGTCCTGAACAGACAGCTGCAGCATGTCCCAGTAGCCGGCCAGATCCTGGGAGGTGGGCCTGGGCATAGCGCTGGGGTCCTGCTGGACACATGCACAGTTAGAGCCGCAGAGACCTCCGGGCGGGGCAGGGGCAGGGGCGGCTCTTCCCAATGAAGTGGGGCCAGGAGAAGCCCCCGTAATTCAGAACTGGGGGCACATGCTCCTGAGGGCCCATGAGGCTCTAGCAACAGTTTACGTGAGTTTTTGCTGACAGTTAAAAATTCTGTGATGGAATTTCAGCTGAGCTGTTTCAAATCCTAAAAGATGATGCTGTGAAAGTGCTGCACTCAATATGTCAGCAAATTTGGAAAACTCAGCAGTGGCCACAGGTCTGGAAAATGTCAGTTTTCATTCCAGTCCCCAAAAAGGGCAATGCCAAAGAATGTTCATACTACCACACAATTGCACATGCTATCAAAGTAATGCTCAAAATTCTCCAAGCTAGGTTTCAATAGTATGTGAACCCAGAACTTCTACATGTTCAAGGTGGATTTAGAAAAGGAAGAGGAACCAGAGATCAAACTGACAACACCTTTGGATCATAGAGAAAGCAAGAGAATTCCAGAAGAACATCTGCTTCATTGACTATGCCAAAGTCTTTGACTGTGTGGATCACAACAAACTGGAAAATTCTTCAAGAGATGGGAATACCATGACATCTGACCTGCCTCCTGAGAAACCTGTATGCAGGTCAAGAAGCAACAGTTAGAACTGGGCATGGAATAACAGTCTGGTTCAAAAGTCAGGAAAGGAGTACATCAAGGCTGTATATTGTCACCCTGCTTATTTAACTTATATGCAGAATACATTAAGAGAAATGCCAGGCTGGATGAAATACAAGCTGGAATCAAGATTGCCAGGGGAAATATCAATAACCTCAGATATGCAGTTGATACCACCCTTATGGCAGAAAGTGAAGAGGAACTAAAGAGGCTCTTGATGAAAGTGAAAGGTGAGAGTGAAAAAGCTGGTTTAAAACTCAACATTCAAAAAACTAAGATCATGGCATCCGCTCCCATCACTTCATGGCAAATAGCTGGGAAAACAAGGGAAACAGTGACAGACTTTATTTTGGGGGGCTCCAAAATCACTGCAGATGGTGGCTACAGCCTTGAAATTACAAGACCCTTGCTCCTTGAAAGAAAAGCTATGACTAACCTAGACAGCATATTAAAAAGCAGAGGCATTACTTTGCCAACAATCCATTTAATGAAAGTTATGGTTTTTCCATTCGTCATGTATGGATGTGAGAGTTGGACCATAAAGAAAGCTGAGTGCTGAAGAATTGATGCTTTTGAACTGTGTTGTTGGAGAACTCTTGAGAGTCCCTTGGACTGTGAGGAGATCCAACCAGTCCATCCTAAAGGAAATCAGTCCTGAATATTCATTGGAAGGACTGATGCTGAAGCTGAAGCTCCAATACTCTGGCCACCTGATGTGAAGAGCCAATTCATTAGAAAAGACCCTGATGCTGGGAAAGATTGAAGGCGGAAGGAGAAGGGAACGACAGAGGATGAGATGATTAGATAGCATCACCGACTCAATGGACATGAGTTTGAGCAAGCTCTGGGAAATGGTGAAGGACAGGGAAGCCTGGCGTGCTGCAGTCTGTGGGGTCTCTAAGAGTTGGACATGACTGAGCAACTGAACAACAAAAAATAAGAAAGGTCTGCATTCTGTGTGATTCCAATGTTAGGACATGCTGGAAAGGGCACAACTATGGATACAGTAAGAAGATGAGAGGTGGCTAGGGGCTGAGGGAAGACAAGGGGTGACCCGGGGGAGCACAGAGGATTCTCAGGGCCGTGAGACCGCTCTACGTGTCACTGTCCTGGTGGACACAGGTCATATATTTGTCTAAATCCACAGACTGTCCAACACCAAGAGTGAACCCCGATGGAAACCATGGATTCATAGTGGTGGGGCTGGTGTGTGGCAACAGGGAGAACGTGGCATTTTCTCTGTATTTTTCACCCAGTTTTGCTGTGAATCTACAATGGCTCAAAATACGTCTATTAACGTGGTTAAAAAATGGGCAGAGGATCTGTCTTCCAAGAAAGACATACAGATGGCCATCGGGCACATGAAAAGATGCTCGGCATCACTAATCAGCAGAGAAATGCACAGCAAAACCGCAGTGAGGTATCACCTGGCACCTGTCCCAGTGGCCATCATCGGGCAGGAAGCAGTGAGGTTTCGAGGATGCAGAGAGAAGGGAGAAGGGAGAGAGAAGGGAGCAGAGAGAAGGCAGCCCTGTGTGCTGCCGGTGGGGACAGACTGGTGCAGCCGCTATGAACCGTATGGAGTATCCTCACAGACTCGACGTGCAGCTAGCACACGGCCCAACGGCGCCCTCCTGGGTATTATCCGAAGAAAACGACAATACTAATTCAAACAGACACACGCACCCCCACGCTCACTGCCAAACTATTTACAATAGCCGACACATGGAAGCAGCTGAAGTGTCCTTCAGCAGAGAGGATGCCATGCATATATATACTGAAATACTACTCCAGTGTAACAAAGAATGAAATCTTGAAATCTGCGATAACGTGTAAGTCAGACAGAAAAAGAAAAATGCTGTATGACTTCACTTGTATGTTGAACCTAAAAATCAAAACAAATGAACAAGCAAAACAAGATGGAAACAGAGTCATAGATACAAACAGGCGTCTGCAGAGGGGACTGGGGATGGGGGTGAGAAACAAGTTCGGGAGATAAGGAGGTACGGACTGCCAGCTGCAAAATGAGAGTCATGGGAATGAAACTCACAGTGTGGGGAATCCAGGAATGACTGTGTGGCCTCTCTCTGTGGTGACACATTGTAACGAGACTTATCGTGTTGATCAGTTTGAAACATCAGATCACTATGCAGTGTATCAGGAAGTAACGTGGTGCTGCACTTCAAAAAACAAAGAATAAAACTCACAGAAAAAGGGACCAGATTTGTGGTTACTAGAGGTAGGGGTGGGGTGGGAGGAGAGGGAATGCGATGAAGGTGGCCAAAGGTACGAACTTCCAACAACAGGATAAGCCAATACTAAGAATGTGAGGTACAGCACGATAGATACAGTCAGCATTGCTGTTCCTTGTATATGAAAGCTGTTAAGACGGTGAATCCTGAAGGCTCTCATCACAAGGAAAATTACATTTTTCTACTTCTTTGTGTACCCACAAGATGTGATGGATGTTCTCTGAGATTACNAGGAAGTAACGTGGTGCTGCACTTCAAAAAACAAAGAATAAAACTCACAGAAAAAGGGACCAGATTTGTGGTTACTAGAGGTAGGGGTGGGGTGGGAGGAGAGGGAATGCGATGAAGGTGGCCAAAGGTACGAACTTCCAACAACAGGATAAGCCAATACTAAGAATGTGAGGTACAGCACGATAGATACAGTCAGCATTGCTGTTCCTTGTATATGAAAGCTGTTAAGACGGTGAATCCTGAAGGCTCTCATCACAAGGAAAATTACATTTTTCTACTTCTTTGTGTACCCACAAGATGTGATGGATGTTCTCTGAGATTACGGTGACAGTCATTTCATGATACCAGTCAGATCACGGTGCTGTACCCCTACATTTATCCAGTGCTGCGTGTTATATCTCAACACGACTGGGAGAAAATGCTTTCTTAGGACCTGGGGATGGTGGCACCTGTTCAGGTTTCGATGCCTGGACAGTTCTGGCAGCTGAGGCCTCTGGTCCTGGGCGCCTGTGGGGTTCCTGGGCAGGGTCTGTGGTGGTG
>SJYB01006449.1:34759-60266 GCA_006408585.1 Antidorcas marsupialis | reverse complement strand
GGAAAAAGCAAGAGAGTTCCAGAAAAACATCTATTTCTGCTTTATTGACTATGCCAAAGCCTTTGTGTGGATCACAATAAACTGTGGAAAATTCTGAAAGAGATGGGAATACCAGACCACCTGACCTGCCTCTTGAGAAATCTGTATGCAGGTCAGGAAGCAACAGTGAGAACTGGACATGGAACAACAGACTGGTTCCAAATAGGAAAAGGAGTACATCAAGGCTGTATATTGTCACTCTGCTTATTTAACTTACATGCAGAGTACATCATGAGAAACACTGGACTGGAAGAAACACAAGCTGGAATCAAAGTTGCCGGGAGAAATATCAATCACCTCAGATATGCAGATGACACCACCCTTATGGCAAAAAGTGAAGAGGAACTCAAAAGCCTCTTGATGAAAGTGAAAGAGGAGAGGGAAAAAGTTGGCCTAAAGCTCAACATACAGACAATGAAGATCATGGCATCTGGTCCCATCACTTCATGGGAAATAGATGGGGAAACAGTGGATACAGTGTCAGACTTTTTTTTTTTTTGGCTCCAAAATCACTGCAGATGGTGAGTGCAGCCATGAAATTAAAACATGCTTACTCCTAGGAAGAAAAGTTATGACCAACCTAGATAGCATATTCAAAGGCAGAGACATTACTTTGGTGACTAAGGTCTGTCTAGTCAAGGCTATGGTTTTTCCTGTGGTCATGTATGGATGTGAGAGTTGGACTGTGAAGAAGGCTGAGTGCCATAGAATTGATGCTTTTGAATTGTGGTGTTGGAGAAGACTCTTGAGAGTCCCTTGGACTGCAAGGAGATTCAACCAGTCCATTCTGAAAGAGATCAACCCTGGGATTTCTTTGGAAGGAATGATGCTAAGGCTGAAACTCCAGTACTTTGGCCACTTCATGAGAAGAGTTGACTCATTAGAAAAAACTCTGATGCTGGGAGTGATTGGGGGCAGGAAGAGAAGGGAACGACAGAGGATGAGATGGCTGAATGGCATCATGGACTCGATGGACGTGAGTCTGAGTGAACTCTGGGAGTTGGGGATGGACAGGGAGGCCTGGTGTGCAGCGATTCATGGGGTCACAAAGAGTTGGACATGACTGAGCAACTGAACTGAACTGAAAGGCCAATTCTTTTGGGAAGTTAGAAATTATTAGTATAGTGGGTTGGTTAGGAGTTATATTGGTGAAGGGTTTTTCATTTGTTGTGCCAATAATTGCTACTAATTCCCTGCCCTGGGTGGGACAAGGGTGTCTCAGGTCAAACCTCTCTGCTGGCAAACTAGCTTGTGTGATAGGATTATCCAAACTCCTGCCACTATGCACATGATTGTTTACTTCCTCTTAACTGTAAACATCACAGAGCATTTGGAGTATTTTGAGAGTCCTAATTAGCATAGGGCTTTTCTCATTGTTGAGTCAATGATTGCTGCCAGGCCTCCATATCCTTACGCACCTGGGAATATATTAATCAATGTATTTGGAATATAGAAAAGAAAATATAGTAGTTTTTTATGTTAGCAATACTAGACTTTTTGAGTTAATGAATTTTCTCTTTTGTTATGGATCACTGTACTTTGTTATAAATCACTGTGTCCTTGCTATGTAAAAATGTAACTATCACTATCTTAAGACTAAATAGATCTTAATGGGAACATTGGTGAAGGGTTTTCATTTGTTGGGCTGATGTTTGCTGCTAAATCTCCATATTCCTTGGCTTTATAATAAATATAACTAGCATATAGGAAAATTAGTATTAACCTTTAAGATTGATCATGTTAACCTTGGGTTAAATAAATTCCTTTCTTGATTGTAACTCACTACACCCTCACCCTATAGGAATGCAACTTTATTTGGAGGGTGGTGCCTGGTTTAAGAAAAACACCCTTTGAAAAAATAAGTTTTTTGGTTATCAGAAAGAAAGGGTCATAAATGTCAGCAGGCCTCATGGCCAGAAGATGATGTAAAACCCCTAAGACCTTTTTTAATGTAAAGCACCTGATTTTGATAAAGGTCAGGACTGCTGACCGCCGTGTGACTCTGTATTCATCCCTATGTGTAACAAAACATATATAAGCAAACCTAAAAAAAGAGAGCTAACCCTGGCTCTTCATTTTCCTGACTATTCTTACCTTGGTTTTTTCATTTGAAGTCGTTCAGTGGTGTCCAATGCTTTGGAAACCCATGGACCATAGCCTGCCAGGCTCCTCTGTCTATGGGATTTCCCAGGCAGAATACTGGTGTGGGTTGCCATTTCCTCCTCTAGGGGATCTTCGTGGCCCAGGGATCACTTGTTTCTCCACATCTCTTTTATTGCAGGTGGATTCTTTACTGCTGAGCAGTAAAGCCAACTCTCTAGCTGCCCGAGAACCTGCTTTGCTATGTTATCCCTGTCTTTTTGGCCTGTTCCAGAACCATCAGACCCCTCTGTGATTAGTGGCATGTAGCTGTTTCCGATTCCAGTCTTGGCTTTCTTCCTATAGTGCCTCAACTTAGCTATACCCAGTGGCAAAGTTGGCATATGTAAGGGAACCTTTTCCCCACTGTGATCGTGATCATAACCCCCCTGAAACATGCTGTTAAAATAACTACAGATCATTTAAATTCCAAGTTGCTGTTTGAATGGCAGAGTTGAGATTTTGCTGCTGATGTTTTTATTCTATTTTGCTAGCTGAACCATAATGAGTATAAATCAAATTACATTGAAGTTCTTTTCCTCTTTGAAAGAGTTCGATGATATCTATTATCCTTATCACTAAAAATAATTAGAAGATCACCAGTGAATTAAATTTCCAGTCCTGTGGATACTGCTGAGCTTTCCAAAGTAGGTCCAGCCCCCTCCTATTTTCTAAAACCACCTCAACCAGGGAGTCTAGTTGGTCCTGTAAGGCCACTAAAGATTTGGCCACTCTTTCAGTGTTGTCTGTGAAGTCTTTGGACAGTGTATGTTAAAAGGTCGTTGATGAAGCAATTTTTCCTATCTCCATACCTATCTCAGCCGTTATTCCCAGACCAACTAGTAGGGGTATAAATTGGATGGCTCTTTTTGAACGCTTATTTGCTGCCAGAGGTACGGTGAGAGTCTGGTTGTTAGGAACAATATTCATCTGAGGAGTGAGGAAGGCTAAGGTGCAGATACACATTCAATTGACTGGTAGACATGAGTAAGCCTCTGTCCCACAAAGACAAGGCCTTGATGGAGGCAGCACCATCCATTACAGCAAGGGACACTGAAAGGCTGTGTAGCAGCCTGCACATAGCAGATAACTGAGCGCTGGCAAAAGGTTTCCTCCCTGTCTTTGGGTTGTCGTGGTGAAAGGTTGTTGTTGAATCATGACGCAGGGATACTTGGCCCCCCGGAGGAGAAGAATTCAATCTGGGGCCAGAGACGAGGCTTGATAACTCAGAGATTTTGTGTAATAAAATTTTATTAAAGTATAAAGGAGATAGAGAAAGCTTCTGACATAGGCATCAGAAGAGGGCAGAAAGAGCACCCCCCTGCTACTCTTCAGCTGGATGTTATATAGTCACCAGCAGTCTGTTAATGAAAGAAAGGAATGTCTTAAAACTCAGAATGGCACCAGGCCCCTCACCCATAAAATGCATTTTGGGATAATCTTGGCACCAAATGATTCATTTGGTGTCATAAAATGATTAACTTGAATCTTGAAGAAGGGCAGATCACTATACAAATAGTTTCATTTACATAGAATATAGGAACAATATCTGAGTATAACATACTGGTTTATCAGGTACGTTCTGAGCCAAAAGGCGGAACCGACTTGAAGACAGAGTTTGGGGTAAATGCATAGTACCTTAGCATAGCTTAAGGTAAACATTTCCATAAGAAAAAGGCATTGGTTAACTTCTGGCGAAACCAGGTGTCACTATGGCAACACAGAATTTTAAGAGAAACCTCCTTTTAAGTTTGTATAGATAAGGAAAAAATATCGCTACTTTGTTTCCTCCTGCCGCTTAAGAGAGAGAAAAATGTCTGACACTTGCAAGCTATTTCCTCCATTTGGAGACCCCTGGCCTTCCTGCCTGTTACCCTCTCAATGGCTGTAGCAACTGAGCCTGTCGTGAAGAGGGGGTCAGCCATACTGTGGAGCAGTAGTAGGGAGAATCAATCACAAGAGACATCTAATAAGAATGAGGCTTTCCACTACAATGAGATAACAGTTAGCTGCAACTTCTGACCCAAATTCTGGGTGTCCTGGGGTGCAACTGAAGCTAGTCCTGTAGCAAAGAGCACAGCAGTAATACCAATCAGGGATAGAGGCCAGGGTTGACAATGAAAATCCACTGCTATTTTGCTAGTTGGATCCTCAAGCTTCCACCGTGCATTGACCAGTCAGCTGCCAGAGTTTGGCTGGAGCAAGGCTGAAGCTTAAGCATGGATTAGTCAGCTTCCAGAGTGACTAGAGCAGGGCTCAGTGTTCTTTGTGGGTGAGGCCCATTGTTTTTGCAACCAGACCTTGAGGGTGTCTTGGGGGTCCCAAACTGCTTTCCAGGTGTCCTCATCACAGGAAGCTGCTGCCTTCTTGACTCTGGTGTGGTGGATCTGAGGGATGACGCCTGTAACTTTAACAGCAGTAGAGATTGTCAGGAGGACTGTGTGAGGGCCTGTCCAAACTGGCTGAAGTGGTTTTTTTTTTTTTGTTTTTTCTCTCCTAATCTTTAACTCATACCTCATCTCCCAGCTGATAGGGATGAGTACAGTTGCCCAGTGGAATGGGTGTCCTTTCTTAGGTTTCTGGGGCGATATGGCGGAAGACTCTCCAAGGGCCTGGCAGTGTCAGGACATCTCCAGGTCAGCTAGTTGTTGGTGGTCTCCCTAGAGCTTTTTTTTTTTTTTTTAAATCACTGGGGCTGGTCTCCCATGTAAAATCTCAAAGGGAGAAAAGCCTGAGGACCTAGGGGTGCATTTAGGGAGGGAGATGAGAGTGCACAGAATGATAAGGCAGCTTGTTCTATCATTGTCTGGGTGTTGGCTGGGGGATATTCTTCTCGTACTACTACTTGGAGAAATAAACTCAACAAGAAAGTTAAAGATATTTGGCCCAAAGATGAATAGATACAGGAAAGCTGCTGAGGGGCTAGCCAGGAGAACCAGGTCCAGATCTTGGTTCGTGACATTAGTGTTTCTCTAGGTAGGAGAAGATGCAAGAATTTGGACTCGTAAAAATCTTTACCTGAAAACATGTGACTATCTGAAGGCCTGTTTTTCTGGGTTTTCCCAGAGCACAGAGTGCCTTATTTTTTGTCTCCACCCTGAACTCCTTTCAAAGGGGTGTTGAAGGTCAGCATCTTTTAGTGGCATGACTTAATCTTTGTAGAGGGAGCTGGCAAGGGCCAACTTCCAGTCAACAGGGCCCCTTCATTGTCATATTTGACCAGGTTTGGGGGGCATTTCATGGTCATTGTGTCCCACGGTGCTGGGAAGCCTCATTCCCAGCCTAACAAAGATTCCATTTGACAGGCCACTTAATGTGTTGTTACTAGACCAGGCCTTGTAAGTAGCAAAAGTCTCTGGACCATATCTGTCTTACTAACCTCTTGGTCCAGGAAAATATTTCCTCTTGTTGCTTCTTCCCATATCTAGAGTTACATTATTACAATTATTGATCTCATATGGAACTGCATATCAGCATTTTATCACAGGCTCAGTCACACATTTGATAACATAAGACATAATCTTCTGAAGCAAGCTACATAGAAAATGATATCACTAGCAGTTATTAGTAAGGTCACAAGCAAGAAATCAAGTCAAGAACTTTCACTGGGTATAGCCAGGTATACCCCAGGTCATCTTTCTCAGTTAAATGATTATAGCCAAGTGTTACAGAGAAGGCAATGACACCCCACTCCAGTACTCTTGCCTGGAAAATCCCATGGGCAGAGGAACCTGGTAGGCTGCAGTCCATGGGGTCACTAACGGTCAGACATGACTGAGCAACTTCACTTTCACTTTTCACTTTCATACATTGGAGGAGGAAATAGCAAACCAGTCCAGTGTTTTTGCCTGGAGAATCCCAGGGACGGGGGAGCCTGGTGGTCTGCTGTCTACTGGGTCACACAGTCAGACACAACTGAAGCGACTTGGCGGCAGCAGCAGCAGCAGCAGCAGCAGCAGCAGCAGCAGCAGCAGCAGCAGCAGCAGCAGCCAAGTGTTAATTTCCTGGTTGTACATCATGGAGCATCTGACATCCAAAGACTGGTTACTGAGATAAGCTTTAGAAACACTCTTAAGAGTGTCCTTTTTAATAACTTAATTAAGCCTTTTAGCAATATAACATAACAAGGAACTATCTCAGAAGTGAATCTTAGTAAGCACAGACCCTAATTAACAAAATTAGTGAAACTTGATTTTGTTTTTCTTTTTGGATAACTCATTGTGATGGCATTAACACAGTAGCCAGGTAAGGCTTTAACCCATCAAATAAAAATGAGGTCTGTCAGGGAGCCGAGAAAAGCCAAGCAATCATTTTGGATTTCCTATCGCCCTGCTCTTTGATTTTTAGCTGTTGTTTATTTCTTTTTAATTTCCTGATTTAAGAGAAGACTATCACCATGTTTTAAGGACATCAGGATAGCAAAAGTCTAACCATAAGGGGTTATTTTTTTAGAAGCAGAATGAGCTTTGTCTACATGTACCATAATCTTAATTAATGTTTATTTACTTTACCAAAATAACAAAAAGATTTTAAAAACAAACATAAATCACTTAAAGGCAAAGAATTTGCAGTCTATTATTGAAAACTACATTTTAAGAAAACTTTGTTCTCTAAACAGAGAGAAGACCAAATCCCAGTCTGGTACCAGCTTACTGTTTATAACAAAATTTGTTTATCTGTTTAATCTCAGAAAGTCTTTTCCATAAATCTTGAAGAACTAGCAGTATTCTTCTAAGGAAGGAATGTTTAAAATCTGATTCTATTGCAACTGACAAAGAAACATGATAACTAGAATTATAATTGACCATATTTTATCATGGCATATCAGATCTACATGAATTTCACATAATTTTAAGATATCTATATTAGTAATATCAGCCATACAGTATAACCTGAAAAGATTTTCCCCCATCACTTTAACAGTACTTACCATGTAATTTAACATGTCCAATGAACCCAGGTAGCTTAATAGCTTTTTGGGATGTCTCAGGGCCCTTCTGAAGGATCCCAAAGTTAGCTAGAAGTTCAGTTATTTAGGAAGTTTTATCATAAATATCGAAAGGGTTTATAACAGTCAGTCAGTCAGGATCATATGTTATTGTGAAATAATAATTATTTACTTAGCCAAAGTTAACAAAAGATTTCAAAGGTAAATATAGAACAGATCAATTAACAGAAGAAAAAAAAAAACCCCTAAATCTATTATTAAAACCAGTTCAACATCTGAAGAAGTTGTGTCCTCTTAACAGAGAGATAGGCCAAATTTAAGTTTTTGCACCAGCTTACTTTAAACTCTTTTAGGTAAATTTAATTAAATTTATTTTAAACTTAGTCCTAAGCATGTACAGAACTTTTTTTCAGGGTCCACCTTCAACAAACCTTTTAATCACTTTCTGTAACAGCCACGTGTAAGTCAGACCTACTTTCTTTTCCTTTTATAAAATGTAACTTTTTTATATCTTCTTTATTAAAAACATACACCCTGCTTTCTTATTAGATTAGCAAACATTAATACTAGATATTTAATATTGAATATTTTCCAGATCACATGAATCTGAAATTTATTGTTACTTTTCTTGTATTTAGAATTGTTTGAGTTGTAAGCACTTACTGTTCTTTAGGCCAATTAAATTAGAACTCACTTACAACTTCAACAATATCATCAGAAAAAAGACACATACTGAGACATACATAAATCCAGACAGACAGACTGACAGTGATCTTATAGTTTTTTGTTTGAGATTTAAAATATCTCTTTGACCACCCCCCCCTTTTTTTTTCTTCCCTTGAAGTTCTAATTTGCCCAAGGCTGAGGCCTCAGGCAAAGCTGACTGTGTATTTCAAGGACATGGAATAGGTTAACTTCAAGCTTTTCCTTTGGCAGGTCTTTTTAACAAGCTATTGTTTTTAATTGCATATGCAGAAATAACTGATTTTGTAGTTTTCAAAAAGAAAAATTTCTCTCACTCCAGAAATCAGCAATCAACAGTCACACACTCACAAAATGATGCCTCCCTTCTTCCAAGTCCCCAGGTTTCCTTAACTTGCTGCCTTCCAGGGAGATCCAAGGAGGTTATCAGTCACAGTGCCTCCCTTCACCCAAGTCCCCAGTTCTCCTTATCTGATGCTCCCTTCCTGGGAGCCCAAGGAGGTGATCAGTCTCCTCTTCTACCAGTTGGAGTAGGTTCCTGCCTAGGGACTGGCCCCAGAGCCTTACCTTATCCTGTGGCCATTCCTGGTGAGTTGGTCCATCCCTCCAGTGAGTCCAGTTGGTGTCCACCGTCTGGAGAGTCAGAACAGCGGTTGGAAAGAGAACGCAAGATACCGTCACGTTTTGCACCTCCTCGTTCATCTCCAGGTTCCTTCACTCCAGCCTGGCCGAGCCACCAGTCCAGCGGCTCGGGGGCCAACATGGTTGGAATCTCACTGGGGCCTCCAGAAATGTTGCAGAAACCAGTACTCGTGAAACCAAGCACCACATTCGGAGAGTTGAACTCAGGTTTATTACACTGGCAGGACCAGAGGAGTTAACACTCCAAGCTCTGGGTCCCAAACAAAGAGAACAGGGTTTTAACAGACAGACTGTAGTGGGCAACACTAGCTGTTAATAGGCTGGTTTAAACTAAGGGGTTTCATGTGCGCAAGAACAGTGGTCAAGATAGGGAGGGGGATGCTTGGCCTGGACAGGCATGATGAAGCAGGTTTGCAGGGGCTGGGCGATTGCAAAGAGCAGGACAAGGGTGAGTGAGATAAACTCCAGTTCCTAGTATTGCAAGTCCCCAGTTTCTGAGACTACGTGACCAACATGATCCAGACTTTGCAAGTGGCCAGCTGAGTTGAGAGAGAATGACAAGGTGGTTATGTAAAATTTTGTTTTCCTCTTCACTACAATGGAAGCCCATACATATATACACATGTGTGTGAATATACAATATTTAGTGTGTTTTTATTTCTGTCTCATTTCACTGTATGACTGTTTGTCCCTCCACATCTCTACAAAGGACTCACTTTCATTCCTTTAATGGCTATGTAATATTACACTTATTGCCAAATTCAAAATTAAATTGAAGAAAGTGCAGAAAGCCACTAAACCATTCAAGTATGACCTAAATCAAATCCCTTATGATTATACAGTGGAAGTAAGAAATAGAATTAAGGGACTAGATCTGATAGACAGAGTGCCTGATGAACTATGGATGAAGGTTCATGACATTATAGAGGAGACAGGGATCAAGACCATCCCCAAGAAAAAGAAATGCAAAAAAGCAAAATGGCTGTCTGAGGCCTTACAAATAGCTGTGAAAAAAAGAGATGAGAAAAGCAAAAGAGAAAAGGAAAGACATACCCATTTGAATGCAGAGTTCCAAAGAACAGCAAGGATCGATAAGAAAGCCTTCCTCAGTGATCAGTGCAAAGAAACAGAGGAAAACAATAGAATGGGAAAGACCAGAGATCTCTTCAAGAAAATTAGAGATACCAGGGGAACATTTCATGCAAAGATGAGTTCAGTAAAGGACAGAAATGGTATGGACCTGACAGAAGCAGAAGATATTAAGAAGAGGTGGCAAGAACACACAAAAGAACTATACCCAAAAGATATTCACGGCCCAGATAAGCATGATGCTGTGATCACTCACCTAGAGCTAGACATCCTGGAATGTGAAGTCAAATGGGGCTTAGGAAGCATCAATATGAACAAAGCTAGTGGAAGTGATGGGATTCCAGTGGAGCTATTTCTAATCCTGAAAGATGATGCGTGAAAGTGTTGCACTCAATATGCCAGCAAATTTGGAAAACTCAGCAGTGACTACAAGACTGGAAAAGGTCGGTTTTCATTCGAATCCCAAAGAAAGTCAAGGCCAAAGAATGCTCAAACTACTGCACAAATGCTCTCGTCTCACATGCTAGTAAAGCAATGTTCAAAAATTCTCCAAGCCAGGCTTCAGGGATAAGTGAACCGTTAACTTCTAGATATTCAAGCTGGTTTTAGAAAAGGCAGAGGAACCAGAGATCAAATTGCAAACATCCGCTGGATCATCGAAAAAGGAAGAGAGTTCCAGAAAAACATCTATTTCTGCTTTATTGACTATGTCAAAGCCTTTGACTGTGTGGATCACAATAAACTGTGGAAAATTGTTCAAGATAAGGGAATACCAGAGCACCTGACCTGCCTCTTGAAAAATCTGTATGCAGGTCAGGAAGGTCAGGAAGCAACAGTTAGAACTTGACATGGAACAACAGACTGATTCCAAATAGGGAAAGGAGTACGTCAAGGCTGTATATTGTCACCCTGTTTATTTAACTTATATGCAGAGTACATCATGAAAAACACTGAGCTGGAAGGAGCACAAGCTGGAATCAAGATTGCTGGGAGAAAAATCAATAACCTCAGATATGCAGATGACACCACCCTTATGGCAGAAAGTGAAAAAGAACTAAAGAGCCTCTTGATGAAAGTGAAAGAGGATAGTGAGAAAGTTGGCCTAAAACTCAACATTCAGAAAACTAAGGTCATGGGATCTAGTCCCATTACCTCTGGGAAAATAGATGGGGCAACAGTGGAAACAGTGTCAGACTTTATTTATTTATTTTTTTTGCTCCAATATCACTGTAGATGGTGACTGCAGCCATGAAATTAAGACACTTGCTCCTTGTAAGCAGTTATAACCAAAGGTCCGTCCTGTCAAGGTTATGGTTTTTCCAGTAGTCATGTATGGATGTGAGAGTTGAAGTTAAAGAAAGTTGAGTGCTTAAGAACTGATGCTTTTGAAATGTGTTGGAGCAGTCTCTTGAGAGTCACTTGGACTGCAAGGAGATCCAGCCAGTCAGTCCTACAGGAGATCAGTCCTTAGTGTTCATTGGAAGGACTGATGTTGAGCTGAAACTTCAACATTTTGGCCACTTGATCCAAAGAGCTGACTCAGTTGAAAAGACACTGATGCTGCAAAAAACTGAGGGCAGGAGGAGAAAGGGTCGACAGAGGATGCGATGGTTTTATGACATCACTGACTCAATGAGCATGAGTTTGGCTAAGCTGCAGGAGTTGGTGATGGACAGGGAGGCCTGGCGTGCTGCACTTCATGGGGTAGCAAAGAGTTGGACACGACTGAGAGACTGAACTGAACTGAATGTTACACTGTATATATGTAGCACTTTTCCTCATGCATTTCTCTCTTGATGGAGATTGATTCCATGACTTAGTTATTGTGAACAGGGCTGCAATGAATATGAACGTGCATATGTCTTCCTGAATTATGGTATGCCAACATACCCAGTGGGATTGCTGGATTATGTGGTAGTTCTATTTTCCATTTTTAAGGAACCTGCATACTGCCCTCCACAGTGGCTATATCAGTTTACATTTCCACCAACAGTGCAAGAGGGGTCTCTTCTCTACATCCTCTCCAGCGTTGTTTGTAAATTTTTTGATGATGGGCATTGTGACTGATATAAGGTAATACCTCATTTGCAGTTTTGATTTGCATTTCTCTAATGGTGAAAGAATAGTGAGTGATGTTAAGATTCTGTTGTGTTTGGTATTTCATCCTATGACTTATATAATAAATAAGTAAATTTGAATAGATTCTGATTGATCCCTTGTGCTATACAAAGCAATACACTTAGACCAATGCATATTGACAGGTATCCATCCTAAATGACACTTCCAATTCCCCACCCCATGATGTGCTTATCATCTATGTAGCTTTGTCTTTCCAAGAATGTCACAATTGGGTCCAGAGCTCCTTTCTCCCTTGATTCCAGTGTGAGTGCCGGCCCTGAGCCCAGTTGGTCACTGCCTCAGTCCTGAGCCCATCACAATGGCCAAGGAGGATGGAACACACCGAATGGACAGATCCAGGTCATGTGACCATACTCTCCAGGACACCTGTGAGCAGCTCACCCTGTGTCAGGGGTGGAGACAGTGCGATGCCCCAAGAGCGGGGCTGAGAATTCAGTCACTGTTTCCATGTGCTCAGTGTCCTGGGATGTGCTTGTGCATCCTCTCTACACACCATGTTGTCCTCTGCAGAAAATATTCATGACACACGTGTTCCCTTCCCAAGCCATGTTTCAAGCACCCACATTCAAGGGAGCAAGGCCTCCTGTTTGAAGGTAGGTTTGGAAATCCCCTCCTAGCATCTAGGTTTTGTTTTTGTTTTTTGTCATATTATATTTAGTCAAAAACACCCACGAGCACCACCACATCCTGCTTTGCATTTTCAGGATGCTTAGCTTTTCTGAATAGAGGACATAGCCCAGGGGCCTCCCAACGGGAGTGAATTTTGTCCAAGCAAGCACCTGAGACACTGAATCATGGAATCCCTTTGCTGTACACCATAAACTAACACATTGCTGTAAATCAGCAATACCTCACTTAAGAAAAAAATATTCCCTCATCAAAAATTGTTCTAAAATTTGTAAAGTTTTTCTTTCTAGTGTTGGTTCTTAGTGTGTGTCTAATAGGTTTGGTGGTGTTGTGTGAAGTAGGGATCCAGCTTACTTTCCTGTATGGGTAACAAATTGTCCCAATGGGACTATTCCTTTCTCCTTTCTCTTATAAATGTCCTTTCTCCATTTACATAAAGAAGCTCTTGAAAAATCCCAAGTATCAAGAACGCCAGGCCTTTGGCAATTTGTGGAGCACCCCAGAGGCAGGTTTCCTTTTCTGTGTCTTCTCCTCGCATTTGGCCATTGCCAGTTTCTGCTATACAGAAGTGCCCTCAGAGGGTTCTCTCTAGTGAACCATGCATGTTTCCATGAGGGCAGGGAATGTGAGCATGGAGGAGGGGCTGAGTCCATAGTACCACTGACCATGCTCAGCAACCCAAACATTAAGTCTGACTGACTCTTCCTAAGGCAAGCTCTGTGTTTCTTCCTCTTGGTGTCTGGATGTGCACAGTAATGTTGGTAGTTTGGGACTTGGGTCTCTGGGTCCAGAGGTGTAGAGATAGACCCATAGCCTGCCTTTCCATTATATTTTCCTCCTCTGGGCTCTGCTGAACTGGTGTCTAAATATTTCTACTAAAAGCTTGAGAGGTACTCAGTCCTTCTGCTTCCCATCCCCTGCCTTGTCTGTACTTTGGTCATTTTTTAAAATGTAGCTAATTTTCAATGTTGTTAGTCCTTGTGTCATTCTGACATGCAGACCTCCAGCTCCCGAGAGAACTTTGCCTGGTGGAGACATAGAGAACTCTGGGAGCAGCACCACATTACACTGGAGCCTGAACCAGAGAGAGGTTCTTGCCAGGAAGGCTCCATCCCTGCTGTGGGGGGTTCGGAGTTATCACCTCTGATTGTGCACTCCCCAGGCCCTTGGTGCAGGCCCCACTCTGAGATTTGGAAAGGCGGTGGCTTCCCTCCCTGACACAAAACTAGTATTTTTTGTCCTGGTCCTTATCCAGTCCCATTTGGCTCCCAGGCGCTATCCTAGACTGTCAAACACAGGATCAGGTGAGCCTAATTCTAGAGGAGTTTCATATAAGGAGAGACTCCTGGTGATACTCCATCCTGTGGGTCCTAAATAAGCATTTCCTTGGAGTTTCCCAACCCTGGGAAGAGATACTGGGTCTATGTCCATTTTACAGTTGAATATGTTGCGCCTCAGACTATTGTGTGATTTGCCCTGGGTCACTCTGCAGGTCAGCGGGTGAGCTGGGATTTGAACCCAGACTCTATGTCTTGGAGTCCTTGACTGTACAGGTGTTTCTGCTTCTTGGTTAAACTTATTACAGGTATTTTTTGATGCATTTGTACATGAGACTGTTCTCTCTCTGATGGTTCATATCATGCTATCTTGCTGATATTAGTTTTAATAGTTGTTACTTGGTGAAGTTTTAAGTGTTTCGTATAAATCCTGTCATAATCGAATAGTGGCAGTGTTACTTCTTCTGTTTCATTGGCGATGCATTTTATTGACTTTTCTTGCCTAGTTACCCTGGGTAGGGCACTTCCACTACTATGTTGAACAAAATTCGTGAGAGTGTGCATCCTTGTACTATTCCTGATCTTTTAGGAAAATCTTTCACCTTTTTACCACTGAGTCGGATGTTAGCTGTGGGCTTGTGTTATACACCCTTTAGAATGTTCCTTTTAAAACCACTGTATTGAGAGATTGTATCCAAATTGATGTTACACTTTGTCAAAAGCTTTTTCTGCATTTATTTAGAAGATCATATGCTCATATTGTGTATCACATTGATTGATGTACAGATAACAAATCATCCTTGCAGGCATAGAATAAATCAATTTGATCATAGTGTATGATTCTTTTAATGTATTCTTCATGCTAATATTCTTTTGAAGATTTGTACATCCATGTACACCAGGGTTCTCTGGTGCTTCATGTGGTAAAGAACCTGCCTGCAATGTGGGAGACCTGAATTTGACCCCTGGGTCAGGAAGATCCCCTCGAGAAAGGAATGGCTACCCACTCCAGTATTCTTGCCTGGGAAATTCTACGGACAGAGGATGTGGTGGGCTAGAGTCCACAGGTCACAAATAACTGGACATGACTGAGGGACTCACACTTAACTAGGGTTCTTCTTGACATTCTTAATATCTAAATTTACGTTTTTTTTAATCTCAGTGAAACAGTATAGTCAAAGCCAAAAATATCAAAAGTCAAAGAGTCCATAGAAGTAAAGGACAATAAGGCATAACAGATCAAATCAAGGAGTCCAAATAATTTGCTTTTCATGAGAATTTAGACCTTCAGAGGAATTCTCATTAAACTGAATTGAAAATGCAAGCTTTAGTTTAAAATATAAATCTTTTTGGTATTATGAGTCTATGATGAACCTGAGATTTTTATAATATATGTATAAGATATTAAGCAATACTGTGTAGCTATTAAAATCACATTTTCAAAACCTTTCATGACATTTATAAGCACTAATATATAGTGGAAAAGTAGCTAGGAGTGGAAGATGATCCCATATAGCTTCAGATGACAGTACAGATGTGTTGAATGATAGTTTTGGGGTTGTATTTATTTATTTTTAATTGAAGAATAACTGCTTTACAATGTTTGGTTGGTTTTCCTTATACAACTTCATGAATCAGCCATAAGTATATTATCCACTCCTTGGTGAGCCTGCCTCCCACTTCCTGCTATCCCACTCTCTAGGTCATCACAGAGCACCATGCTGGGCTCCTTATGTTATATATCAACTTCCCACTAGTTAGTTATTTTACATATGGTCGTGGCTATGCTTCAATGCTGCTGCTGCTGCTAAATCACTTCAGTCATGTCCGACTCGGTGCAACCCCATAGACGGCAGACCACCAGGCTCCCCTGTCCCTGGGATTCTCCAGGCAAGAACACTGGAGTGGGTTGCCATTTCCTTCTCCAATGCATGTTAGTGAAAATTGAAAGTGAATTGTTTCAGTCTTGTCGACTCTTAGCGACCCCATGGACTGTAGCCTACCAGGCTCCTCCATCCATGGGATTTTCCAGGCAAGAACACTGGAGTGGGTTGCCATTGATGTTTCAATGGTACTCTCTCAATTCGTCCCACCCTCACCTTCTCCAGCTGAGTTCACAAGTCCTTCCTCTACATCCGTGTATCTATTTCTGCCCTTCAAATGTTCACCAGTACTGTTTTTCAAGACTTCATGTGTATGGGTTAATATACTATATTTGTTTTTCTCTTTCTGACTTCACTGTTTATCACAGGTTCTAGGTTCATCCACCTAATTAAACTGACTCGTATTTTTTTTTTTTCCTTTTCATGGCTGAGTAAAATTCCATTGTGTATATGTTCTACAACTTCTTTATCCACTATTCTACTGATGGACATTAGGTTGCTTCCATGCCCTGGTTATTTTAAATAGTACTTCAGTGGACATTGGGGCCCATGTGTCTTTTTAGTTATGCTTTTTTCAAGGTATATGCCCAGTAAGGGATTGCTGGGTCATATATTAGCTTTATTCCTAGTGTTTTAAGAAACCTACATTCTCCTATCCATAGTGGCTGTATCCATTTACATGTCTACCAACAGTGCAAGAGGGTTCCCTTTCTTCCATGTCCTGTCCAGCATTTATTATTTGTAGAATTGATCATGATGGCCGTTCTGACTTGTGTGAGGTTAT
This sequence comes from Antidorcas marsupialis, assembly GCA_006408585.1. Taxonomy (NCBI): domain Eukaryota; kingdom Metazoa; phylum Chordata; class Mammalia; order Artiodactyla; family Bovidae; genus Antidorcas; species Antidorcas marsupialis. The sequence goes on along the minus strand of SJYB01006449.1, from coordinate 43,997 downwards.
ACCTCATGGAGTTTTGATTTACATTTCCATAATAATGAGCGATATTGAGCATCTTCCCATGTGTTTTGTGGTCTTCTTAATGTCTTCTTTGGAGAAATGTGTTCAAGTCTTCTGCTCATTTTTAATTGGTTGTCTTTTTCTTGATATTAGGCTCTATGATCTACTTGTGTATTTTGCAGATAATCCTTTGTCAGTTGCTTCATTTACAATCACTTTCTCCCATTCTGAGGGCTGTGTTTTCATTTTGTTTATAGTTTTCTTTGCTGTTTAAATACTTTGAAGTTTCTCTAGACTCCATTAAAAATTTTTTTTTTTTTAATATTTCAGTCCCTGTAGGAGATGGGTCAACGAGGATCTTGCTGTGATAAATGTCAAAGAGTGTTCTGCCTTTGTTTTCCTCTAAGAATTTTATAGTTTCTGTCCTTACATTTGGTTTTTAATTCATTTTGAAGGTATTTTTGTGTATAGTGTTAAGAAGCGTTCTAATTTCATTCTTTTAGATGTCTTTGTCCCATTTCCCAGCACCAGTTATGGAAGAGGCTCTCTTTCTGTTGTTTCTCCATACATTCTTGCTCTCCTTGTCTAAGGAAAATTGCGTATAGGGATGTGGGTTTATCTCTCAGCTTTTTATCTTGGTCCGTTGCTCTGTGTTTCTGTTTTTGTGCCTGTTTGTGTTTTTGTGCCTGTTTTTGTGTCTTGATGACTCTAGCGTAGTAGTATAGTCTGAAGTCAGAAAGATAGATTGCTCCAGTTCCACATTTCTTTCCAAGATTGCTATGGCCATTCTGGGTCTGTTTTGCTCCATATAAATTGTAAAATTATTACTCCTAGTTCTTTAGAAAGATGTTATTGGTTGTTTGATAGGGATGAATTGAACCTGCAGATTGCTTTGGGTAGTGTAGTAATTTTCACAATATTGATTTCTTTCAATTCAAGAACATGGCATGTCTTTCTATCTGCTTATTTCATCTTTGACATCTTTCATCATACAGCCTACCTTTCTGCATCCACGTGTTTTGTCTGTTTAGGCAGGTTTATTCCTAGCTATGTTATTCTTCTCATTGCAGTGGGGCATTGAACCGTTTCTTTATTTTCTCTGATTTTCTTGTTGTACTATAGGAGTGCAAAGGGTTTCTGTATATTAATTTCATTTCCTGTGCTTAACTAAATTCATTGATTAGCTCTAGTAATATTCTGGTTCTATCTTTAGGGTTTTCTGTGAATAAATAGCTCATCTACAATCAGTGAGAGATGTATTTCTTCTTTTCCAATAGGCATTCTTTTTCTTTTTCTTCTCTGATTGCTATGTCTGTGACTTACAAAACTATATTGAATAATAGGTATGAGCATGGGCAACATGGTCTTGATCCTGATCTTAGAGGAAATGCTTAAGTTTTCACACCATTGAGAATAATGTTTGCTGAGAGATTTTCCTGTATGACATTTATTATGTTGAGGTAGGTATCTTCTATGCCCATTTACAAGGCATTTTAAAATCATAAATTGGTGTTTAATTTTCTCAAAATCTTTTTCTGCATCTATCGAGATTATCATATGGTTTCTATTTTTCAATTTGTTAATATAGTGTATCACATTGATTGATTTGCATATAGTGAAGAATCTTTGCATCTCTTGGTTAAACCCCACTTGAACTTGGTGTACAATCCTTCTAATATGTGTGTGTGTGTTTCTTTTTTTTTCTGCTAGTGTTTTCCGCAGGATTTTTGCACTTATGTTCATCAGTGATGGTAGCCTGTAATTTTCTTTTCTGTGTAGCATTTCTGCTTCATTTTAGTTGATGGTGATGGTGGCCTCACAGAATGAGCTGGGGATGTCCCTCCCTCCATGTTGCTGGAAACGTTTGATCAGGATAGGGACTGTCACATCTCCATCATTTGAGATCATTCACCTGTGAAGTCCTGGGCTTTTGTTTGTTGGAGACCTTTGATCACAGTTAGTAGTGCTTGTGATTGATGATCTGTTCAGAGTTTGTGATTGGTGATTTATTTATTCATATTTTCTATTTCTTCCTGGTTCAGTCTTAGAAGATTGTACTTTTCTAATAATTTGTCCATTTGTTGCAGGTTGTCCATTTTATTGGCATACAGTTATTTCCAATTGTCTCTTATGAGCCTTTCTCTTTCTGTGTTGTCTGTAGTAATGTCTCCTTTTTCATTTGGAATTGATTTGAGTCTTCTTCCTATTTTTCTTGATGAATCTGGCTAATGATTTATGTATTTTGTTCATCTTCTCCAAGACCTATCTTATTGTTTATTGATCTTTGCTAGTGTTTCCTTCATTTCTTTTTCACTTATTTCTGCTGTGATCTTTATAATTTCTTTCCTTCTGCTAACTTTGGAGGTTTTGTGACTCCTTTTTTTTCCCCCTTCTCTAGGTTATTTAGATGTAAGATTAGGTTGTTTATTTGATGATCTTTTCATGTCTTGAGGTAGGCTTCTTGTATTGCTATAAAATTCCTTCTTAGCTTTGCTTTTATTGCATCACATAAGTTTTGGGTTGACATTTTTTCATTGCCATTTGTTTTTAGGTATTTTTAAATTTTCTCTTTCATTTACTCAGTGACCTGTTTGATTTCTCCACGTGTTTGTGTGTTGTTTTTTTTTATAATTTTTTCCCTTTGAATGGTCCCTAATCCCTAGCATTGTGATCAGAAGTGATACTTGCTATGATTTCAGTTTTCTTAAATTTACCAAGGTTTGACTTGTGACCCAAAATGTGCTCCATTCCAGAGAGTATTTCATGTGCACTTGAAAAAAAAACTATATTCTTCTTTTTGGTGATGGAATATGCTAAAATTATCAATAAGGTCCATCTAGTCTAATGTGTGATTTATGGCCTGTTTCTATACTAATTCTCTGTGTGTATGATCTGTCCATTGGTACAAGTGGGGTGTTAAAATCCCCTAGTATTATTTGTTTTACTGTCGATTTCCCTTGAATGGTTAGTTGTATTTGTCCTATGTATTTAGGTGCTCCTATGTTGGATGCATGTGTATTTATAATTGCAATATCTTCTTCCTGGATTTATCTCTTTATCATTATCTAGTGTCCTTCCTTTTCTCTAGTAATAGTCTTTATTTAAAAGTCTGTTTTATCTGATATGAGAATTGCTACTTCAGCTTTTTAAAAAACTTTCCATTTGCATGGAATATCTTGTTCCAGTCCCTCACTTTTAGTCTGTATGTGTCCCTAGATCTGAAGTGCATGTATTATCGACAGCATTTATATGGATCTTATTTTTGCTTTCATTCAACTAGTCTGTGCTTTGGTTGGAGCATTTAATCAATTTATATCTAAGTTAATTATTTATATGCATGAAATTATTATCATTTACTTTATTGTTCTGGGTGTTTTCTTTTTTCTTCAGGTCTATTTATTCCCTTATATTTCCTGCCTAGAGAACATCCTTCACCATTTGTTGTAAAGCTCCTTTGGTGGTGCTGAATTTCTGAACATTTGCTTATTTGTAAAACTACTGAGTTCTTTGAATCTGAGTGAGATCTTAGCTGGCCACAGCAATCATGCTGCTAGGTTTTTCCCTTTCATAAATTTAAGTATATCATGCCACACCCTTTTGGCCCAGTGTTTTTTCTGAAAGATCAGCTATTAAACTTACGTGGACTCCCTTGTTATTTGTTGCTTTTCCCTTCCTGCTTTGAATATTTTTTTTCTTTCTTAAAATGTTTCTTAGTTTGATTCATATATGTCTTGGCATGTTTCTTCTTTGGTTTACCCAGTATTGTTTTCTCTGTGCTTCTTGGACCTGTGTGTGTTTCCTTTACCAAGATAGGGAAATTTTCAGCCATTGTTTCTTCAAGTGAGTTTTTCTCTTTCTCTTCTCCTTGAATCCCTATAATGGGAATGTTAGTATGCTTGATATTATCCACCAAATGCATTAAACTATCATCAAATTTTTGGCTCATTTTTCCTTTTTAGTGTTGACATTTGGTGATTTCCACTACTATGTATTTCAGCTTACTGATATGTCCTTCTGAATCATCTAATCTATTGATGCATCTGCTGTATTTTTCATGTCAGTTATTGTATTCTTCAATTGTAATCAGTTCCTTTTTATACTTATTGCCTCGTTGTGGAGGTTCTCACTCTGTTCTTTCCTTCTTCCCCTCAGATGAGTAAATACCTTTTATTTACTTATTTCATGGGTCCATTGCATCTTGTTGTGTCATTGGCTTTCTCTTCTTGCCTAGAGTGGGGGCTGCACTCTAGTTTTGGTGTGTGGGCTTCCCACAGTTCTGTCTTCTCTTGTTGTGGAGCACAGGCTCTAGGGCGCATGAGTTCAGTAGCTGTGACCTGCAGGTTTAGTTGCCCCACCACCTGGGATCTTAGTTCCCAGGCCAAGGGTTGAACACTTGTCCCGTACATTGTCAGGAAAATCTTAACCAATGATCCATCAGGGAAGACCCAGTAAGTATCTCTATGAGCATTATGTTGCACTCAATTGTATAGATTATTAATCTCCATCCTGTTTAGTTCTATTTGTGAGGTCATGTCTTGGCTGTTTATTTGGAATATATTCTTTATCTCCTCATTTTGCCTTTTTGTTTCTGTGCATTAATATTAGGTAGATTAACTATGTTTCCATGTTGAATGACTGGACGTATGTAGAATGTCTCCTGTGTGGCCCAGACAGTTCCTTCAGGTCAGCAGAGACAGGAAATCCAGGGTGTCTCCTATGTAGGCTGAGTGTGGTGTCTTGTTGGAAGTGTCAACGTTGCTTTGGGCAGGCTGGTGGGTCTGGTTGACCACTAGTGCAGCTGGATGTGAACCCCACCTCAACAGTTGCAAATATGCTTTTGGCTGGAGCTAACATGGCATGGGAACCACCTTGAGGGGATGCGATTTATGACTGAATCCCCTCACTGTGTGTAGAAGGGAAGAAGGTTCTTATGTGGGAATCCAGGCCCTCGTGGGGCAAGTCATTTTGGAGGAGCGTTCTGGGCATGACTGGGTTGGATATGTGTGTTCCATAGGGAACAGAGAGACATGGTAGGGTAAGCAGTGCTCGCAAGGTAAGTGGGGAAAGACAGAAAAGGCTCCTACTAGCACTAGGCCAGCTGGGTACAGGGAGGATTTTTTAAAGTGTCATCAATAAGTGATTTCATCCCTAGAGAAAGTTCCAACAAATCCTTGCCCCTCTGGCACTTGCCCTAAAATTAGTCCATAATTCTGCTTCCCATATGACACATGCACTTTTCAAGCTGCTGCCTCTGATCTGACATTCAGCATTAGTAAGTTTGGCACAAACCTATTAATCACGGGGTCTTGACTTATCACAGCTCTCTCCCAGACATAACTCTGCTGGTTTCAAATCCAGATATGATGGGGGTTCATCTTCCTGACTCAGGTTACCAGGGCTCAGGTGCTCAAAATGTCCTCTCCAGGGAAGATACTAAGTTTGTAACATCCCCTCCTGCTTCTGGGTCACCCATCAGCAGTATGTGTCCTGACTAGACTGGATCTCTGCCCTTCCCATGCATCTCCATGTGGTTTCATCTTTACAACCTTAGTTGTGGAAGAGTTACTCTGCTAATTTTCAGGTTGACATCTGGGTTTTTTGTGTGAGGAAACTCTGGGAATAGAGTAAATGTCTCAAAAAGTGCCATTTCAATTTCTGTGGAAGCTCTCTCCTTGTGTAAGTCAGTGGTACTCAACGTGTCATTACTGGACCAGCAGTGTTAACATCACCTGGGAAATGGTTAAAAATGGAGATTCTCAATTTCCACCCTGATTTACTGTATAAGACACTCTGAATCATTCCTCTAATCCTTACATGTGTTCAGCACTAAATCAGCCTGAAACACATCTCCCCCAAGGTTCTGTGACCACCATGCCCCTTAGTTTAACCAGGTACTGTTTTGAAATTTTAAAGAATTTTAGGAATTGGGGGGGCATATTTCACCACTCTCACTTGGAGTACACGAAGGAATATCTAATAAGTTGTACACAATACTTCTCTCTCATTGTTGTAGCCATGCACTCCAGGAAACAGACTGACTCAGAGGGACAATGCAGATAGTGGAGTGCAGTTTATTACATCGGCAATCCCAAGGCAGTTTCCTCTTAGTCAAGGACCTTGACCAGTTTTTGTGAAAACCTTATTTACTCTTAAGTGTACATGCCCAAACCCATCTCCCTGAATTCCCTGAAACTAGTCTGAACAAAGGGGAAAAAAAGATAGTCAAAGTTAACCTGTGATTCATATGCCTTAAGCCTTGGTAGTTATCAGTGGACAATTATCAATAGGCCTGTGGTCATACCCCCAATAAGTATAGTAGAATTTATAATTCTATTTGGTTACATAGATAATTAGGGTATTCTTTTAGGCAATGGAGAGTCTAGGTACAAGCTCTTGGGCTCTTTTGTCTGAGGGTTTTCCAGTTATATGTTGTTACCATAGAAACTAGGCATATAGCTCAAAGTACACAGTATGGCCCAAGATGGAATCTTGCTTTCAAGATAGAGCCTCTTCTCTCTGTTTCCTCCTTCACTGACACCTATTGTGAGAGTTCTTAGTACATAAAATAAAAATAAAGGAAAATTTATTGGGAAAGAAAATCCACAGCAGGTTGGAAAGGTGAAAATTCTGCATTAAGATCAAGGTCCTGCACAAGGTTCATGGGAGTCAGTCAGTTCAGTCGCGTCCAACTCTGAATTGCAGCACGCCAGGCCTCCCTGTCCATCACCAACTCCCAGAGTTCACTCAAACTGACCTCCATCGAGTTGGTAATGCCATCCAGCCATCTCATTTGTCGTCCCTTTTTCCTCCTCCTCCCAATCCCTCCCAGCATCAGACTCTTTTCCAATGAGTCAACTCTGTATGAGGTGGCCAATGTACTGGAGTTTCAGCTTTAGCATCATTCCTTCCAAAGAAAACCCAAGACTGATCTTTAGAATGGACTGATGGGAGTACAGGATGCATGAATAACTTATAAACTTCATGGAAAAGAAAGAAAGGTGGAGCAGAGTAGCCACTGGGCTTCTGCAACCACTTCTCTCAGCTGTGCACCTTCGTGCAGGTGTGATCACCACTGGACCCTGGGAAGAGTGCTTCACACCTTGAACTGTGCCACTTCCCAGCAGGCTGGCCTCTGACCTTCTGGGGACCATCACTTTCTGCTGCTTCCAGAACTGGCCATGTTTTCTCCTTTGGCCTTCATCTCCTCTGCCTTCATCTGCTCCTCTTTTGTGGAGTTGCCTCTACCTTGTGGTCTGTGCTGGGCCAAGGAAGACACACCTATACCCTTCCTGCCTCAAGTGGCCACATGATGACTCGTCATCCTCCCATGACCGTAACTCTGGCCCTGATGGGAGGGAGCTATGTGGACTCACTGCTGATGTACTCACTTTTAGCTAGGGAAAGAATCATTTCTATCATGCCTTTTAGGTGGCTAGGTTTATCAAATAGAAGTACAGGAATCCCAGTTATATTTGAATTTTTGAAAAACAATGAAAACATTTCCTTTTTTAGTAGAAGTTCATCCTCTGGAATGCTTCGGATGTACTTATACTAAAATAGTATTCACTAAAACCAAATTTAACTGTATTTTGTTTTTTACCTGAGAGGCTTACTCCCAAGGAAAAGAGGTTCTCATTTCAGCNTGGGAGGGAGCTATGTGGACTCACTGCTGATGTACTCACTTTTAGCTAGGGAAAGAATCATTTCTATCATGCCTTTTAGGTGGCTAGGTTTATCAAACAGAAGTACAGGAATCCCAGTTATATTTGAATTTTTGAAAAACAATGAAAACATTTCCTTTTTTAGTAGAAGTTCATCCCCTGGAATGCTTCGGATGTACTTATACTAAAATAGTATTCACTAAAAACCAAATTTAACTGTAACTTGTTTTTTACCTGAGAGGCTTACTCCCAAGGAAAAGAGGTTCCCATTTCAGCTTCCCATCCTAGGCGTGGCACTTTGTCTTAGAAAGGAAAGTATATAGTCATCCAAAAAAAAAAAAAAAAAGTCAGACTTATCTGCATGCCAGCCATGACTTGTGAGATATTGATCATATATTGAAATAATATTTTTTTGTATAATGGATTAAAATTTAACTTGAAAATTAATTTCATCTGCTTTTTTTTGCTTTTAAATGTGGTTACTAGAAACTTCAGCTTTTATATGGAGCTTAAATTTGTAGTCCACAACACTTCACTGGACAGTTTTGGCCTATAGCAGAAGCCAGGTTGGGGGACCTCATGACCATTGGGCTGAGAGCAGGGCATCCTTCTTCCCAGAAAGAGTTAGATGCTCCCCATGTGTGGCTGAACTGGTCAGGGGCACACAGAAGCCTTGAGTGTAGTTTGTNAAAAAAAAAAAAAAAAGTCAGACTTATCTGCATGCCAGCCATGACTTGTGAGATATTGATCATATATTGAAATAATATATTTTTGTATAATGGATTAAAATTTAACTTGAAAATTAATTTCATCTGCTTTTTGTGCTTTTAAATGTGGTTACTAGAAACTTCAGCTTTTATATGGAGCTTAAATTTGTAGTCCACAATACACTTCACTGGACAGTTTTGGCCTATAGCAGAAGCCAAGTTGGGGGACCTCATGACCATTGGGCTGAGAGCAGGGCATCCTTCTTCCCAGAAAGAGTTAGATGCTCCCCATGTGTGGCTGAACTGGTCAGGGGCACACAGAAGCCTTGAGTGTAGTTTGTCTTTACAAAATTTTTATTGTTTAGGTATTTTGGTTCTGACCAAATCTTGGGAGTTTTTGATTGATGACAGAACAAACAGGCCTGGAATGCCTCTCTTGGTAAGTGTATTTGTAGCAGGGTGAATCCCAGGTAACTCAAGTTAAATAGAACCCCCCTGCCCATTCAGGTCACATAAAAGACTAGGGATAAAAGTTTGACCCCTCGGTCAGGAAGATTGCCTGCAGAAGTGCAAGAAAATCCATGCCAGTATTCTTGCCTGGAGAATCCCATGGACAGAGAATCCTGGTGGGCTACAGTCAATAGAGATATGGAGATGCATTGAGTTGGACATGACTGAAGCAACTGAGCACACACACGTATTTGCAGTTGAATTATGACAGCATTTTGAGACACGTTGGAGAAAGAAAGATGGGTATGGAAAAGTGGTGATTTGGGAAAGGTTCTGGTTTCAGGAAGCTGTACTTTGTTGTCCTTTTTAATTGTTCTTTTTCTTTCTTTGCTTTTATGATTGCATACTGTTTGTGGCAAGCCA
>SJYB01006449.1:0-19575 GCA_006408585.1 Antidorcas marsupialis | reverse complement strand
CTTTCTGCCATAAGGGTGGTGTCATCTGCATATCTGAGATTACTGATATTTCTCCAGGCAATCTTGATTCCAGCTTGTGCTTTATCCAGCCCAGTACTTCTCATGATGTACTTTGCATATAAGTTAAATAAGCAGGGTGGCAATATACAGCCTTGATGTACTCCTTTTCCTATTTGGAACCAGTCTGTTTTTCCATGTCAAGTTCTAACTGTTGCTTCCTGATCTGCATATAGGTTTCTCAAGAGGCAGATGAGGTGGTCTGGTACTCCCATCACTTTCAGAATTTTCCACAGTTTATTGTGATCCACACAGTCAAAGGCTTTGGCAAAGTCAATAAAGCAGAAATAGATGTTTTTCTGGAACTCTCTTGCTTTTTCCATGACCCAGCAGATGTTGGCAATTTGGTCTCTGGTTCCTCTGCCTTTTCTAAAACCCACTTGAACATCAGGAAGTTCACAGTTCACATATTGCTGAAGCCTGGCTTGGAGAATTTTGAGATTACTTTACTAGCGTGTGAGAAGTTGTGCAGTAGTTAGAGCATTCTTTGGCATTGCCTTTCTTTGGGATTGGAATGAAAACTGACCTTTTCCAGGCCTGTGGCCACTACTGAGTTTTCCAAATTTGCTGACATATTGAGTGCAGCACAATAACCTGCCATAAATGGCCTCTGCATTTCCTGCAATGTCTTTCTTCTGTTTTAGGCTGAAGATGGTATTAAAGATGAAGCCTTCGTCATTTCAGGGAGTGACTCAGTTTTCCTTGGCATCTCTCCTCTATGCAAGAGGTTATTAAACATGTTATTAAAGTTCTGTTTTTCTCCTGAAAATTTGTGTTAACTGATGGAGAAAGAGAGCTCAAGCAAGAACCTGGAAGGGCAGAGGGAAATTGATTTTCCTCTTATACACATGCAAAGGAATAATACACAACAGTGGAAAGGAATGAAACATCAATCCTTGAAAGGCAGGGATAAATCTTAGATGCACACAGCTAAGTGAAAGAATCCAGTGGAAGAGGCCGCACCCAGTATGACCCCATTGTGACATTCTTGGAAAGGCAAAGCTACATAGCTGATAAGCAAATCATGGAATGGGGAATTGGAACTGACAGTTTAGGATGGATTTATGTCAATATGCATTAGTCTAAGTGTATCAACTTATATAGTGCAAGGGGTCAGTCAGAATCTATTCAAATTTACTTATTTATTGTATAAATTAGTTATAGGATGGAATATCAAAAAGAACAGAATCTCAACATCACTCACTATTCGATCACTATTAGAGAAATGCAAATCAAAACTGCAAATGAGGTATTGATTACCTTACATCAGTCACAATGCCCTCATCAAAAAATCTAGAAACAATCCTGGAGAGGATGTAGAGAAAAGATACTATTCTTGCACTGTTGGTGGGAATGTAAACTGATATAGCCACTATGGAGGGCAGAATGCAGGTTCTTTACAAAACTCAAAATAGAACTACTATAGCACCCAGCAACCCCACTGGGTTTGCTGAGACTACCATAATTCAAAAGGACACATGCACACTCATGTTCACTGCAGCCCCATTTACAGTAAATAGGACATGGAATCATCCTAAATGTCCATCAACAGAAGAGCGGATAGGGAGAAGCGCTGCATGCATACAGCGTGATATCATGCAGCCATCAAGGGAACGAAAGCGAGTCCTTTGCAGAGACGTGGATGGAAGTCAGTCATGCAGTTAATTGAGCCAGAAAAACAAAACCAAACATTGGATATTAACATACATACATATACATACACATATGGGCTTCCATGGTAAATCAGCTGGTAAAGAATCCTCCTGTAATGCAGGAGACCCAGGTTCAGTCCCTGGGTTGGCAAGATCCCCTAAGAAAGGATAGGCTACCCTCAACACTAAGCTTCTGACAGAGGAAGCAGAGAACTGGCTGTATCTTGAAAGCAGGTCTCCATCTTGGGCTGGACTGTGGACTTTTAGCTATATGCCCAGTATCTAGGGAAACGACATACCAACTGGGAAAACAGGCCCCTGGCAGGAAGAGTTGTTATCAGTTTGATAACCAGGGTTGTTACCAATTTTTTGAAGAATCCAGGCCACTTCTATTACAAGTGCCACTACTGTTTTACGTACCACTACAAAAAACATTATTACTAAGGCTGACTTGTTAGGTTCCTCCTGATTCCAAGATCTCCACTCTTATTTATTTCTTGTTTCACAATCAGATCATGTGTTAAGAGTGAAAGCTGGGCCACCACATTTAGGCTTATGCAACACAAAATATAATACAAAAAAGAAGAGTGTTAGTAGCCTCTGTAGGCAGATCAGAGGTGCTCAAGTGGTAGGAGAAAATAAAACTGCAGTTGGTGGACGTTTTTTATTCCTTTTATCTGTGAAAATTCTGTGTTGTCATGACAACACATGGTTCTGCGTGAACTTAACTTTATCTCAAATCTTGAGCTTACCAATGTGTTTTTCTCATGGAAATATCTTCCTTAGACTATGTTAATGTGTTAAAAAAATATGAATTTTCTTGGAAATCTGCCTTTCTTCAAGATTCCTGTCACCTGTTTTATAGCCAGGCATGACTCACCTTGTTCCAGTGCTGTCTCAGAATAAATGTTGTAGGTGAGGTGCCTGGTGCAACCCTCTCAGTTGAGGTATTACTTTTCTCTAACGAATTTGCTAATAGGTATATAAATCCTTGTTAGAAACTAGCAAGTGGGCACCTCTTCTGCGCTCTATGTCAGGTTTCACTATCTCTTTTATAGTTTAATAAAATCTTATTGTATAAAAAGCTCTGAGCAACCAAGCCTCATCACTGGCACTGTATCAAATTCTTCATCTCCTGAGGCCAAGAATCCTGGTATCATTCACAGCTAATTGCAAAAATATTTCAATACAAAAGAGATCCTTCCAGAACTAAGAGTCTTTTAGTAGTACAGAGCTATAGATTACAAAATGAAAATAAAAATGACCACCCTAATTTGTGTGGCTTCACAGGTGGCTCTATGTGGGTCAGGAAGATCCCCTGGAGGAGGGCATGGCAATCCACTCCAGTATTCTTGCCTGGAGAATACCATGGACAGAGGATCCTAAAAGGCTACAGTACATAGGGTCGGACAGAGTGGGACACAAATGAAGTGACTCTGCACTCACACACCCTAATTTGTCAAGAAATAGCTGGAGCAACAGGCTAATTTGACCTTGGCGTACAGAATGAAGCAGGGCATAGGCTAACAGAATTTTGCCAAGAGAACACACTGGTCCTAGCAAACACCCTCTTCCAACAACACAAGAGACGACTCTACACATGGACATCACCAGATGGTCAATAAAAAACTCATACTGATTATATTCTTTACAGCCAAAAATGGAGATGCTCTATACATTCAGCAAAAATGAGACCAGGAGATGACTGTGGCTCTGATCATGAACTCCTTATTGTCAAATTGATATTTCAATTGAGGAAAGTAGGGAAAAACCAATAGACCCTTCAGGTATGACATAAATCATATCCATAACAATCACACAGTGGAAGTGACAAATAGATTCAATGGAGTTGATCTGGTAGAGAGAGTACCTGAAAAATTGTGGAAAGAAGTTGCTGACATTGTACAGGAAGCAGTGATCAAGATCCCCAAGAAAAAGAAATGCAAAAAGGCAAACTAGCTATCCGAGGAGGCCTTTACAAATATCTATGAAAAGAAGAGTAGCAAAAGGCAAAGGAGAAAAAGAAAGATATACCCATTTGATGTAGAGTTCCAAAGAATAGCAAGGAGAGATAACAAAGCCTTCCTCAGTGCTCAATGAAAAGAAATATAGGAAAGTGAGACTATAAAAGAATAGAGATAGCTTCAGATAGAGACCCTAAGGGAACTTTTCATACCAAGATAGGCACAATAAAAGACAGAAACTGTATGGACATAACAGAAGTAGGAGATATTAAGAAGAGGTGACAAGAATACACAGAAGAATTATGCAAACAAGATCTTCAAGACCCCAGATAATCACCATGGCGTGATCACTCACCTAGAGCCAGACATCCTGGAATTCGAAGTCAAGTGGGCTTTAGGAAGCATCACTATGAACAAAGCAAGTGGAGGTAATGGAATTCCAGTCGAACTATCTCAAATTCTAAAAGATGATGCTGTGAAAGTGCTGCACTCAGTATACCAACAAATTTGGAAAACTCAGCAGTGGCCACAGGACTGGAAAAGGTGTTTTCATTCCAATCCCAAAGAAAGGCAATGCCAAAGAATGCTCAAAGTGAAAGTGAAGTGAAAGTGAAGTCGCTCAGTCGTGTCCGACTCTTTGTGACCCCGTGGATTGTAGCCCACCAGGCTCCTCCATTGGTGGGATTCTCCAGGCAAGAATACTGGAGTGGGTTGCCATTTCCTTTTCCACAGAATGCTCAAACTACCAGACAACTGCACTCATCTCACGTTAGCAACGCAATGCTAAAAATTCTCCCCAAGTCAGGTCAAAAGTAAATGAACCATGAACTTCCAGATGTCCAAGCTGTATTTAGAAAAGGCAAAGGAACCAGAGATCAAATTTCCAGCATCCCTTGGATCATCAGAAAAGCAAGAGAGTTCCAGAAAAACATCTACCTCTGCTTAAGTGACTACACCAAAGCCTTTGACTGTGTGAAATACAACAAGGTGTCTAAAATTCTTCAAGAGATGGGAATAGCAGAGCACTTGACCTGCCTCCTGAGAAATCTGTATGCAGTTAAGAAGCAACATGTTAGACCTAGACATGTTAGAACTGGTCCAGTTAGACCTGGTGTGAAACAACAGACTGGTTCCAAATTAGAAAAGGAGTAAATAAAGGATATATATTATCATTCTCTTTATTTAACTGATATGCAGAGTACATCATGAGAAATGCTGGGCTGGATGAAGCACAAGCTGGAATCAAAGTTGCTGAGAGAAATATCAATAACCTGAGGTATGCAGAGGACACCACCCTTATGACAGAAAGCAAAAAGGAACTTCAGAGTCTCTTAATGAAGGTAAAAGAGAGAGAAAAAGCTGGCATGAAACTGAACATTAAAAAAAAAAACGAAGATCATGGCATATGGTCCCGTCACTCCATGGCATATAGATAGGAAATAGTGGAAACAGTGAGAAACTTTATTTTGGACTCCAAAACCAGTGCAGATTGTGACTGCAGCCAGGAAATTAAAAGACGCCTGCTCCTAGGAAGAAACGTTATGACCAACATAAATAGCATATTAAAAAGCAGAGACATTACTTTGCCAACAAAGGTCCATCTAGTCAAAGGTATGGATTTTCCAGTTGTCATGTATGGATGTGACAGTTGGACTGTAAAGAAAGCTGAGCAGAGAATTGATGCTTTTGAACTGTGGTGTTGGAGAAGGCTCTTGAGAGTCCCTTGGAGAGCAAAGAGATCCAGCCAGTCCATCCTAAAGGAAATCAGTCCTGAATATTCACTGGAAAGACTGATGCTAAAGATGAAACTCTAATACTTTGGCTACCTGATGAGCAGAACTTAACTCTTTTGAATGACCCTGATGCTGGGAAAGACTGATGGTGGGAGGAGAAGGGGATGACAGAGGATGAGCATTAAGTAACACAAAGATGGGGTTACCCTGAGGCCAACACCTACATCAGTGTGGAGAAACCACACCAGGGGCATATGTGCTGGGCTGGTTCCCTGGAATAGGTTAAAGTGGTCTCAGATTAAGAGGCTCCCAAGTCTTCTTGGAAAAAGCAAAACACATCATTTCTGCAGGGAGAACCCTCTACTACAGCTTTCAAGATTCCCAGAGATAAACATCGTGTGAACATGAGCTCACAATCAAAGGTCACCACAATGTATGTGGGGAAAGGCCACTTATGAGAGTCAAAAGAATCCAAAACAACAGAATTAGATCCCAGATATTGGAATTATCAGACACAAACTTGGGATAAATATTAAATGTTTACTTAAAAAAATGATGGAAATAAAAAGTGGACAAGCAAGCAACAAAAAGCTATCAGAAATGATCAGCCAGGACCAAATAGAATGTTTGAAAGTGGGAAAAAAAACAATGTAAAAATAAAAGCTCACTGGTAGATTAGATATAGCTGAAGAAAGAATCAGTAACCTGGAACACAGAGATATGAAAAAGTATCCACAATGTGCCATGTACAGAAAAGAAGATGGAAGAAATAAAAGAGAGGTTAAGAAAAGGAGGAAAAGTGAAAAGATCTAATATCATACATCCAACTGAAAAGGCCACTGAGGGGAGAGGTAATATTTTACAAATATCTGAAAGATTTTCATAGGACACAAATCTATATATTCAGCAGGCATAATGTTTCTAAGTGCAGAAAGTAAAAAGAAAACAGCACCTATGCCCTACGATTCAAAAATTCCATTCTTAGGAACACCAGCACTGAGAACAAAAAATGGGGATCCCCAGAGGCTCCCCCCACCCCCCAGGGGTTACCACTATTCTGACTTGAAATAGTGACCCTGGGGGATGTGTTCTGGGTGCTGGTGACACAGATGTGTCCAATTCATCAATTCTTCCAACTGTATATACGTGTGAATTTTTTTGTGTGTGTGCATATAACACTTCAATAAAAAATTAAAATGAAATACATACACACCTAAACACACCAAAGAAAAACCACAAAAGATGGAGAAGCTAACAGCAACCAAAGGACACAACTCAGATCATCTCCTGTGGGGACAGAATAACAGCCTCTAAAAGACGTCTGCATCCAGAACCTGCAAAGGGGAATCAACACAACAAACAGAATTAAAGCTGCTAATTCACTGCCTTTAGATGGAAAGAGTGTCCTAGACTGTCCACTAGGGCCCTCCACTGTGGAAGAGCAGGCAGAAGACTGGGAGTCAGGATGGAGTGTGAGGAAGACCAACCAGTTGCTGGTGGCATCAGAAGGGGGTGTGGATCAAGAATGAGAGGCCTGCAGAAAGCTTCTGGAAGCCAAGCTTCCAGAAAGGAAGGTGGCTGCCAACACTGAGATTCCCACCCAGTCATAGCCACTTCTGATTTCCAGGCTCGAGCACCATGAAATCCTAAGTTATGATGCTTTAAGCCTCTGACTTCCTGGTAACTCATCACTGTAGCAATGGAAAATGGATGCTCACACAAAGCAGGTCCAGGTCAGAGGGCAGAGAGCAGAGGGCAGCCTTCAACTGCGCATCAAGGTTTGTGCTCCTAGGCAGACCAGCCTTCAGAAATGGGAGAGAAGCTGAGACATTATCAGATAAACAAAAACTGAGGAAATGTACTCCNGACCAACCAGTTGCTGGTGGCATCAGAGGAGGGTGTGGATCAAGAATGAGAGGCCTGCAGAAAGCTTCTGGAAGCCAAGCTTCCAGAAAGGAAGGTGGCTACCAACACTGAGATTCCCACCCAGTCGTAGCCACTTCTGATTTCCAGGCTCGAGCACCATGAAATCCTAAGTTATGATGCTTTAAGCCTCTGATTTCCTGGTAACTCATCACTGTAGCAATGGAAAATGGATGCTCACACAGAGCAGCCTGTCCAGGTCAGAGGGCAGAGGGCAGCCTTCAACTGTGCATCAAGGTTTGTGCTCCTAGGCAGACCAGCCTTCAGAAATGGGAGAGAAGCTGAGACATTATCAGATAAACAAAAACTGAGGAAATGTACTCCAAAGACAGTTTCATGAAAGGCCACACATCAGAGTGAAGAAGATGGTCCCATAAAGAAGACATCTAACCAGGCATCCAAGCTGAGGACTGCTGGGGTCCAGCCCTGGTGGATCCAGGGTAATTCGAAGCGGGGATGGAGTCAGCATCTTAGGAAAGAACTATTTAATTACAAAAGAGAGATTAGGAAAGAATAGTGTAGCAGGAAAATTTAGTGGGGAAAAGATGCTAAATATCTTGGTTTACATGGAAAGCTAATAAAGTCTCAAGACAACAAATTTGCACTACCTACATAGGCCACCGGTGCCCGCTTGAATAGCGGAGGGTGCCCCACCTTGGGCTCCCTCTCGTGTGGGTCTTAGAAGCCAGGACCAGTAAGTAGACATGGCGAGCCTCATGTTCCAAAAGGGAATTCAGCCAGAAAAGAAGAGAAGGAGAAAAGATCACATGGGGGAAACCAGTCTTTCCAGTGACTGGTTCATCCTTTATTGTCTGGGAAAGATTTTTATACTTTTGGTTGTACATAGCGATCAATGAATAATACAAAGTTATGCCGAGACCAGGCTTTCTCCTGCATATCTAGCTGTATACACAAGTCTTAAGTGATTTACATCATCTTCTGGCCAGGAGGCCTATTAGCATTTATGGCCCTTTTCTGATAAGGGTCCGTCAACCAGAAAACTTATTTGCCTTAAAAGTGTTGTTCTTACTAAAGTCTGGTGCCACTCTTAGAAAGCACAAATTAAGATTACATTCTTATATAGCAAGGACACAAAAATTTAAAACAAGGAAAGAGGAGTACAGTGATTTATAACAAAGAGAAAGTTCATTAACTCAAAAGTCTAGTTTTACTAACATCAAAGCTACTATATTCCTTTTTCTATATTCCAGTTACATTGATTAATATCCTCCAGGTGCCTAAAAGATAAAAAATATGGAGGCCTGGCAGCAGTCATTGACTCAGCTGTGAAACCCATCACCAATATAATTTTTAGCTCTTTTTAAAAAGGCTCTGTATCTTTAAGATGTTTTAAGCTGTGTGCCTCTCGTGGTTGAGGGGCTGTAAACAATCACAAGTTGTAAAAGTCTCTGTCAGGCAAGTAAGAGAGCCATCAGAGGGGTTTGAGCTGAGACACTCCTTTTATATGCAGGAGACTGTTAATTGGAGCTCTAAGTTAACTTTTTCCAGAGAAAGGTGGTGGGGAATAGCCCCCTGTTAATGTCAGAAGCATAAGCGAAAAGCATAATGCAGTACGGCAGGCAGACTCTGGTTTTGGGGGTAGATGCTCGAGAAAATTCAACGAGGCTCTGTTAAGGCTTGACTCGCCTTTGCCCGTCGGACCCCTTAACCTCATGACCTTTTTCATGGGTGGGACTCCTCATGCTGGCTTCTGGCAGAGGATCATTCAGTAAAATGCCTGGTCTGGAGTTTTGAAAAACAGCCATGTCCAAATGCCTTGAAACAATCTACCAAGACAGACCCAGGAGGAAACATAAGACCTGAACAGACCTGTAACAAGGGTTACAGATGCCAGAGAATGGAGCCTTCTCCACCTACCCCCTGGGGTTGAAAGCTACAAACACCTGTCTTACTCCCAGCTGCACCCCCAGCTGTTTTGACAGCACGTGGCAGGTGCCCAGGAACCCCTGTCCAATGATCCAGACACCATTGTGATTGGAAGTGTTATGTTAGCTGTGGGGCCAACAAGCCAAGGTGTGCCATGAGTCAAGAGAAGCAGGGAGAGGCCCAGCATAGCCCCTGGGCCTGGAGGCTGGGTGGAGGATGAAGACAGCACTGGGCTCCTGTGCCTGTCCAAAGGAAGTGCCCAAGACAGACGGCAGAGAGGGCATGTGGCCACTGGGCTGCTCCTGCACGGAAGGCCCCTGAGTGTGCCAGTGTGGACTTGCAGGCCCACTGGGCCTGAGACCAGCCTTTGATCACAGCTGCAATTGCAACAGCGGGTCCACGCATCCACCTGAGGCTCTCTGCCACTTGTGAGGCACAAGAAGCACCACCTCTCCTTCATGGAGCAGGGAACTCAGAAGTCAGCCCACCACGACCAAGGCTCCACGTTGTTGGGGGACCCCTGAGTCTGAGGCAGAGGCCTAGAGCAAGGTCTAGAGGGTGATAAACAGTCCAGGCGCCTCGGGGAGAAGTGAGGAGGGTCTGGGAACAGAGCCTGGGGCTACTGGCTATGTCAGTATTTTCTTTCTCAAGCTGGGAGGTGCACTGACATTTATTCCTTGGCTTATCATAAATCCCACGTGATCTGTTTTCTGGTGAAGCAATATGCCATGGTCACCCTGCAGGCAGGAGCTGGTGCCTCAGGTAGACACATCTGTATGTGAAGTGCGCCAGTGTCCTCTGCCCAGATAAGGGACACAACAGCTCACGAAGCCTGTGTCTCCACAGGACGTGGGCAGCTTGTGGGAGTGCTGTGTGGGCACTCACAGGGCCAAAAGATACTGTGTAGAGAGCGTTAACCACAACACACAGCTGTGCCTGCCTGCAGTCACCTGGGTCATCTCCTGGGTGGTGCTGGGAGGCTGCTGGAAAAGACCTTCTAGAGGCCTGGGTTCCTGAGATGGAGTGGGTGCTGGCCTGAGCCCCAAGGGGGCCGGGAAGGAGGGCTAGACTGCACACCTGATGCTCCATCACTGGCTCACAGACCGGCTCCTCACCTTTAGCCTCCCCTCAGGCCTCCAGCCCCAGCTCCCCAGTGGGGCCCAGAGGATGGGTGTGTGGGCCCTTCTTCTCTAGCACAGAAGATCATGTTCCAATTTTCCAAATAAACCTTTTCTCTCCTTTGCTCACAAATCTCAGTTTCTTTCAAGAACTTCACTAACCCAAACTAAAAGGCCTTTCCCATTATTTGTGGCATGTACATCTTTTATCCACCTCCCCAGGAGCCACGAGATGACAGATGAGGTAGACTGTATTTTTAAAGTCAGACTCTTTGGGACATCCCTGGCAGTCCAGTGGTGAAGATTCCATGCGTCCACCACAAGGGCACAAGTTCGATCCTTGGTGAGGGAAATAAGATCTCTCACGCCATGTGCACAGTGTGGCAGAAAGAAAGGTCAGAACCTGTGTAAAATAACCTGTTCTTTCAGGGCTCACCACTCAGGTAACAAGTACCTGTAACTCTGAGCAATCTGCCCAAATTGAATTTCAAATCTGGGTTCTGGGCAAGGAACCCTGGACCTGAGATCCCACAAGGCCGGGATGGCGGACCGGAACCGCTGGAGCGCCTGCTGCAGCCACGCTCTCTCCCAGCTCAGCCGCCACGCGTGGCCCCGCTCCAGCTCTGCCCTCCTCTGTAGCTGCTCCCCCAGGCCTCGGACCACCTCCTGCGACTCCGTGTGCAATGTCACCAGCTTGGCCTTCTGACCCTGCAGCACGCCAACCTCGAGCTGGAAGGTCTGCTCCAGCTGCCTCCTCTCTTCTTCAGAGGCCCTTTTCATCACCTCCATTTCCCTCTCATGATCATTAACCTGAGGAGAGAAGAGGAATGATGTCGACTGGGGGCCCCCAAACACAATTCACTTGATGAATCAAGGCTGTTGGGTGCAGCACCCAAAGAGTGGGTGGCCCTGCTTCAACAGGATGCCGGGGCCTGTGAGAGGCTCCCCACAGCTTGTGTGGCCGTCTGCTTCCATCACTTCCTGTAACCTCCACTGTAGCCTTCAGGGGAGGCCCTGCAGGTGCAGAAAGAAGGCTGGCAGCCTGGCAGGCAGCCACAGGAGGAGGGCAGGAGGGAACAACACCTCCACGAGGCCTGGAAGGCAAGGCCACAGCAGGCATCCAGGGGCAGGACCATCCCATGGCCATGGTGACACCTGACAAGCTGTGGGTACCATCCCTCCAAAAAACCCACCACAATTGAGTAACAGAGCAAGAGACACATTCATCCAAGAAGACAGGCTTAGACAGGGTGGCCTAGGAGCCCCTGCATGCTAAGTCGCTTCAGTCGTGTCTGACTGTGTGACCCTGTGGACTGGGCCCACCAGATTCCTTCGTCCATGGGATTCTCCAGGAAGAAGACTAGAGTGGTTGCCATGCTCTCTTCCAGGGGATCTTCCCGAGCCAGGGATCGAACCCACATCTCTTATGTCTCCTGTATTGGCGACGTCTCTCCTTTTCCACTAGCACCACCCGGGGAGCCCCTGGCGCAGGGCAATCTCAGGAACTAAGATTCTGCTCCTAGAATCTGCTTCAGCTGCAACAGAGTTGGGGGCTGGGACTTCCTAGCTCAGGGCAAACAGGGAGGTCTGGACTCTGCACCAGCCTCTGGACACAGGGAGGGACCCTGCTTCTTCCTGTTATTAGCTATTCCTTCTGTCCTGCCTCCTTCCAAAGGGGGTGAAGGCAGAAAGTCAAGGTCACGCACATTCCCTGCAAACCTCTGTCCCCCTGAGTGCGCTCACTATGGGCAGATGTGTGTGCAGATGCGTCTCAGCAACAGGAAGTTCCCTGACCTCTGGCCTCCCTCAGTCCCCTGACCTTGGTCTCCAGCTGGATCTTGAGTTCTTGGTAACGCTCCTTCAGCTGCTCCAACATGATCTCTGTTTCTATACTCACTGGGGCGGAATCACCCACAAACATGAAGGTGCCTGAAAATAAGAGGACATGTCCATTGACATTCTGCCTAGGACACCATGGGATCAAACATCTTTTAATTTCATAGCTGCAGCCACCATCTGCAGTGATTTTGGACCCACAGCACAGCCAGCCCTCCTGAGCCCAGGTGTCCCCCACGCCATGCATGGTAGGGGGCACACACAAGGCTTGAATCAGAATGTGAGTGTGGCCACTGCTGGGGTTTCATCCATGCTGGTTGATGGGCTGGAAAGTGAAGGGAGCAGACACATCCTGACCTCTCACCTGCTTTTCAGTTCCTGAATTGTTTTCCATGAAAAAGAGGGACAGACTCAGCAACATCCTGAAAGGTTGTGGTTGAATTACGCCGGGATTCTTGGCCCCCGGAGGAGAAGAATTCAATCCGGGACTAGAGATGAGGCTTGATCGCTCAGAGCTTTTGTGTAACAAAGTTTTATTAAAGTCTAAAGGAGATATAGAAAGCTTCTAACATAGGCATCAGAAGGGGGCAGAAAGAGTACCCCCCTGCTAGTCTTTAGCTGGATGTTATATAGTCACCAGCAGTCTGTTAATGAGAGAAAGGAATGTCTCAAAACTTAGAATGGCACCAGGCCCCTCACCCATAAGATGAATGTTGGGATAACCTTGGCTCCAAATGGTGTATCTTGGGCCATAAAATGATTAACTTGAATCTTGAAGAAGGGCGGATCACCATAAAAATAGTTTCATTTACATAGATTAGAGGAACAATATCAGAGTATAACATATTGGCTTATCAAGTAGGTTCTGAGCCCAAAATGTGGAACTGACTTGAAGACAGAGGGAACTGACTTGAAGACAGAGCTTGGGGTAAATGCATAGCACATTAGCATAGCTTAAGATAAACATTTCCATAAGAAAAAGGCAATGGTTAACTTCAGGTGAAACCAGGCATCATTATGGCAACACAGAATTTTAAGAGAAACCTCTTTTTAAATGTGTATAGAGAAGGAAAAAATATTGCTAGTTTGTTTCCTCCTGCCACTTAAGAGAGATAAAATGTCTGACACTTGCAGGCTATTTCCTCCATTTGGAGACCCCTGGCCTTCCTACCTGTTACCCTCTCAATCCAGCTGAGAGAACTTGGGATAAGCATCTTAGGAAAGAGAGCATCTCATCGCCCTGACAACAGGAAGCTGCCACCTGGGTCAGGAGTGGCCTCAGTTGGATGCACGGCCAGCCTGGCCTCCACCACCCATGTGGCCCCTGCACCACAATACTGCTGTCCTGACTGTGCCTCCTCCTTAGATGGGGGCGAGGGGAAGAGAAAAGGCTCCAGCCTGGAGAGTGCTCTGTCTGTGTCAGCGCCAACACGAAGCTCGGGGCTCCCTCCGGTGCTACGACCCAGAGCCATCTGGCCATTGCACCAGGGCCACACACTCCTTGCAGTTCAGGCCCGTCCAGGGATAAAGACCATCGCCCCCCTTCCTGTGGCTACATGGGCTCCTGACACTCATTGAGGTATGTGATGACAGCAGCCACAAGCCAACAACCCCTGGCTGAGGGTAGCAGGGCTGTGGCTCAGGGGCCAGCAGAGTCCACTGCTGCAGGTGCAGGTGAGGGCCTCCCTTTGAGGTCAAGTGCACAGAAGGTTCCCCCTCCCCCCTACCCTGGCTTCCCTCGGATGCCCTGAGGAAAGCTGACACGAACTGCCCTGTCAGAGCCATCACAGGCCATCCCCCATCACCCCCAACCCACCCTCTGCTCCTGTTTCCAGGTGACCCTTCCCAAGGGCATCTCCTTCTGTCCCCCCTGTCTTAGGAAGCTCACAGGGGACACGCCTGCCCTGAGGTCACAGCAAGGTCATCCTAACCCTCACCACTTACTCTGTCCAAGCAGTAGGACCTTCATCCTCCTCCATCTCCCTTGGGGCTCTGGGTTGCCTAAATCCCTCACCTCAGATAGGACCCTTCTCTGACACAAGTGGTCCAAAGGACTTGTGACCCCCTGCACAGTGGGCTGGCCCACTTCCCCATCCCCAGGGCAGGAGCTCACAACCCACCACCTCCCAGCAGACCTACCACCTCCAAGCACTCAGCTCCTACCTGCTGGGCCGTGTCCCAGGGGGGCAGGCTGCCGTGCTGACTTGGGGCTGCCTCTGCCTGCAGGCTTCCCAGGGCAGCTTGCAGCTCGTTGTTGCACTCCTGCAGGTCCTATGGGCAGAGCCAGACACTTCCTCCAGCCATAGCGGCCACCAGGCTCAGGAGTGGGTTACAGGGCCAGCACCTGGGGAACAGTTCAGGCCCCAGCAGAGTGGGTCCCAACTTCCAGGATGGGGCACCGACGCTATACCCGGGCACTAAACTGCTCCAGGAGCAACAAGGAGCAGGAGTCATTTCCCAACGTCTTATGTCTGGCACCACCTTCCATCGCTGGATACCCAGAAGGGACCCAGGGGGAATAAAGTGCAGTGAAAGTCAGAAATGGAGAAAATACAGAGACATTTTAACACCTGAAAACACAAGAGTTTGGGGGAGTATACTCGTAAGGAGTAGGGGAGATTCGGGGAACATGAGGCTTAAGAGGAAGGGCCTCTGGGGCCTTCCTGGTGGTCCAGCGGTTAGGACTGAGTGCTTTCCCTGCAGGGGATGTGGGTTTGTTCCCTGGTTAGGGAACTAAGATCCTGCAAGCTGCATAGCACAGAGGGAAAAATCAAAGAGGAAGGGTCTCATTTGTAACAAGCATCATTTATCCACCCAAAGAATGAAATATAACTCAACAAGCCCACTTGGTCACCTGGCTTTTACAGGGCCAGGAAGGGCAGCGTTCACAGTCCGCTCTCCCAGGTGGTCCCACGGCCTGAGCGCCACGTTCGCCCATGACGGTGGGTCCACGTGCTCCTCCCCCTGCCTTGGGTGGGCTGTGGTCACCCCACTTGGAGGATGCCACATGCTATGCAGCTTCCAGCTGGCTCCTCCCCATGGGACCCAGGCTTGGGTCAACACCATGCACACACTCAAGGCCCCACCTCCCGCTCTGATTTTCCTTTCTGGGGGCTGCACCATGTGGCCTGCAGGATCTTAGTTCCCCAAGATCACACAAGTGCCCCCTGCATCGGGGCTGGAGTCTTAACCACTGGGCCACCAGGGCAGTCCCTCCTCTCTGATTTTTTAATCTGAGTTTCCTCTCCAGGCAGGTCTTGTCAGTTCTTTCTGAACTACCTGGTGGCCAGTGCCTGGCCTGTGTCCACACCCACCCTGGGAGGAGAAGCCTCTAACTGGCGGCTCTAGGCCATGTAGGAGAAGGGACAGGCCCTGCTGATCTTAGTAGGCTCACTGTACCTCCTTCAGAAACTCCTGAGCAAATACGCATTCTCCCCAGAGTGAGCACTGTCGGGAGCCACGTTAGGCGTTACTGACAAAATGGAGGCACAGCCCCTAGCCCCCTCTCCTCATTCCACAGGCACAGACCCGGGATTAAGGAGTTAGGCCTTATAATTCTGACTTGTCTTTTCCTTTCCTCGGTTGAGTTGACTGAAAAGGAATATTAAGGTGCTTATTGTTCTTGAGAGGAGCATGAGAAGGCACAAAGACTTCTGCAACTGTGCTCAGAAAATAATTCATAAAGTTAATCATTGACATTTGTTCAAGGACTTTTACAAAAGAGTGTTCCAGGATGAGCACATAGGCCGTAGCTTGAGGCCATGGGAGGGATTGACATCTGAAGCCTATTTGTGAGGAGAATGTTTATGGCAAAGGTGTTTACTGAATTTAGGGCTTAGAAATAATTAAAATACTTATAAGTTAAAGATTTAAGGAATGTTGTAAAGTTAGCATATTTTACTATAGCTTATTGAAGTTAGGAATTTTTAGAGATGTTATAGCTAGAAGCCTTTTTAAGAGATGGTGAGCTCAGGATGTTAGGGGCAAACAGGATTCAGGAAGACAAGTAGTAAACTGAGGAAGGTAGCATGAGTTACAATGTAATCACAAGTTAACTATAGGACACATTAGAGGAGGCAGATAATAGATGATAAGGCTGATTCTAAGAGAATCACTGAAGCAGGAACTCTGTTTGGAGAGCAACAATGATTTATGGAGATAATAATCTGGGAGAGGAGGATCTGAAAATGTCAAACCTCCGCCCAAATGTTTTTGTAAAAGTAAAAAAGAGAATCTTAAACTTGAAATAAACAGGCAGTTCAAAAGAAAACGGAGAGGCTGTCTCATTTGCTGCTGGAGTTGGACTCCGGCAGAGCACCTCTGTTCCAGGGGAAACGGCAAGGCCAGGAAGCAAGAGCTGCAGGGAGGCCTGTGGGGTGGCAGGTGTGTGCGCCCCGGCCCCCCTGCCCCACAATTACACCACGCAGGCCATGAAACATCTCTGACGTGGTAAATCTGGATTGAGGTGTGCAGCATAAACTCTACAATGATCTTAAAGACCGGGTTCCCAAGAGGGATGCAAACTAGCTCACTTAAAATGTGATTATATTGATTACATGTTGCAATGATGACACTGTGAAAGTAATGGAGTAAACAAAATGTAATTGCCGGGAGCCAGCGTGAGGAATCCCACCCGTGGCAAAGTTCATGAGGAAGGAAGCCTGACAAAATGCAAAGGCGTGATTCCCCCTGGGTTTTCCTGAACATCTAACCCCCCAAAACCAGAGTCTGCCTGCTTTGTTGTACTGTGCTTTCCACTCTTCTGACATTCTCTGGAAAAAGTTAACTCAGGGCTTCAGTTAACAGTCTCCTGCATATAAAAAGAAGGTCTCGGTTTAAACCCCTTTGATGGCTTTCTAACTTATTTAACCGGTCTGCCAGGACTTTTTTNAACAAAATGTAATTGCCGGGAGCCAGCGTGAGGAATCCCACCCGTGGCAAAGTTCATGAGGAAGGAAGCCTGACAAAATGCAAAGGCGTGATTCCCCCTGGGTTTTCCTGAACATCTAACCCCCCAAAACCAGAGTCTGCCTGCTTTGTTGTACTGTGCTTTCCACTCTTCTGACATTCTCTGGAAAAAGTTAACTCAGGGCTTCAGTTAACAGTCTCCTGCATATAAAAAGAAGGTCTCGGTTTAAACCCCTTTGATGGCTTTCTAACTTATTTAACCGGTCTGCCAGGACTTTTTTTACAACTTGTGAATTGTTTACAGCCCCCCAACTGTGAAAGGCACAAGCATCTTAAAGATACAGAGCCTTTTCTAAAGAGCTAAAAATTATATTGGTGATGGATTTCACTGTTGAGTCAATGACTGCTGCCAGGCCTCCATATTCTTTCTCTTTTAGGCACCTGGAGGATATTAATTAAGAGAGTCATTTCCTAGGAAGGTTGATAAGAAGTCTCGGGGTCCCCAAGGAAAGAGGGGTCTGGTATTCTCAAGGAGGAAGAAAGGACAAACTTATTTCTCTACATTCCTTAGGATTATATAACAACAATGTATTCTGCTGGATTAAACCTTCTGGCTAATTCTGTTATCTTAAAACGTAAATTATGGGAGTAGGTCTGGTGAGGTCTTTACAACCTCCAGACCTTCTTTGGATTAGTTGGAGAATATATAAACTATGATTAAACAAAACAAAACAAAACAAAACAGGATCTTGCAGAACTGCAACTGTCACGGCAAATAACTGAACGCCGTTTTCAAACTAGCCAATGATGCTCCGACAAGTAGCTTAGACCCCCTCTGCCCCAACCTGTAGACTTAAAAACGCTTGCACGCCGTGGGTTCGGGGCCTCGAACTCTTTGTTATTCTGGTGGAGGCCCGATCCGGATTCGTGAATAAAGCAATTGTTAACTGAGTGGCTTCCCTGGTGGTCATTTACACGGCGGTCCCTAACATTTGGGGGCTCCTCCGGGATCCCACCGCTGCGAGACCCCAGTGAACCACTCGTNAGGGCCTCCAACTCTTTGTTATTCTGGTGGAGGCCTGGATCCGGATTCGTGAATAAAGCAATTGCTAACTGAGTGGCTTCCCTGGTGGTCATTTACGCGGTGGTCCCTAACATTTGGGGACTCGTCCAGGATCCCACCACTGCGAGACCCCAGTGAACCACTCGTCTGGAGGACCTGCGCGACACCGGTAAGTCAGGCCAATTTTCATTTACCTGGAGCGCGCGTCTGCAGACTCAGGTTGTGCATGGACGGCGGGACACCACCTTAGAGTCCGGCACAAAGCCGACCAGAGTGACGACCCTGGGAGGCCTGGTTTCTGGATTGTTTCTGGTCTATTTTGTGTAATTGTCGGAGTTTTGTTCCTGTCTGTTAACGTCTGTGTTGTTCTGGTTCAAATCTACCTCTCCCTCCCGGCCAGGATGGGACAAGGTAGTTCGAGCGGCCCCTTGAGCCCGCTCGAGTGCTTAGTTGATAACTTTGCAGATTTCAGGAGAAGGGCGGAAGGCTATGGAGCCTCTGTGAATGTGTTTGATCTGAGAAAATTTTGCGAATTGGACTGGCCCACTTTCAGTGTGGGGTGGCCAAGTAAGGGGACTCTCAATCTGGCTATAGCCAAGCGGGTTCAGCGAGTTTGTTACGGCAGCCCTGGCCACCCCGATCAGACCCCCTATATCGACGTGTGGGCCGAAATTATTTGGGATAATCCATCCTACCTAAAAAGATGCGGCTGCCAGGAACCCGTGACGGTGGGAGGCCGGGGAAGGCAGTCATCTCGCATTATGGTAATGTGCCAGTTAAAATCTAAGAAGCCGACCGCTCCCCTGTTGCCTCCTGCCCCAGAGTCCCCTCCCTGCCGGCGACCTCCACCCTACCCTGAGTGGGAGCCGGAGGGGAGGCGACCCCAGTCCCCTGATTCGACCAAGGCCGCCGAGACCGCCGCCCCGATGANCTGGCCACCCCGATCAGACCCCCTATATCGACGTGTGGGCCGAAATTATTTGGGATAATCCATCCTACCTAAAAAGATGCGGCTGCCAGGAACCCGTGACGGTGGGAGGCCGGGGAAGGCAGTCATCTCGCATTATGGTAATGTGCCAGTTAAAATCTAAGAAGCCGACCGCTCCCCTGTTGCCTCCTGCCCCAGAGTCCCCTCCCTGCCGGCGACCTCCACCCTACCCTGAGTGGGAGCCGGAGGGGAGGCGACCCCAGTCCCCTGATTCGACCAAGGCCGCCGAGACCGCCGCCCCGATGACTAGCCCTTCCCACACTCGGGCTGGGACCCCTTTCGGGCCTACTAGGGCGGCAGGGATATACCCCCTGAGGGAGATGGGGGAGGTGAGTCCCACCAGTAGGCCCGTCCGAACCTATGTCTCCTTTACCACTTCAGACCTATATAATTGGAAAAGTCAGAATCCCTCCTTTTCAGAGGATCCCCAGGCAGTTATAACTCTT
>SJYB01006448.1:21567-43105 GCA_006408585.1 Antidorcas marsupialis | reverse complement strand
CCACAGTTCAACAATTCTTTGGTGCTCAGCTTTCTTCACAGTCCAACTCTCACATCCTTACATGACCACTGGAAAAACCATAGCCTTGACTAGATGGACCTTTGTTGGCAAAGTAATGTTTCTGCTTTTCAACATGCTATCTAGGTTGGTCATAACTTTCCTTCCAAGGAGTAAGTGTCTTCTAATTTCATGGGTGCAATCACCATCTGCAGTGATTTTGGAGCCCCCCAAAATAAAGTCTGACACTGTTTCCACTGTTTCCCCATCTATTTGCCATGAAGTGATGGGGTCAGATGCCATGATCTTCATTTTCTGAATGTTGAGTTTTAGACCAACTTTTTCACTCTCCTCTTTCATTTTCATCAAAAGGCTTTTTAGTTCCTCTTCACTTTCTGCCATAAGGGTGGTGTCATCTGCATATCTGAGGTTATTGATATTTCTCCCGGAAATCTTGAGTCCAGCTTGTGCTTCTTCCAGCCCAGCGTTTCTCATGATGTACTCTGCATATAAGTTATATAAGCAGAGTGACAACATACAGCCTTGACGTACTCCTTTTCCTATTTGGAACCAGTCTGTTGTTCCATGTCCATTTCGAACTGCTACTTCCCGACCTGCATATAGGTTTCTCAAGAGGCAGGTCAGATGGTCTGGTATTCCCATCTCTTTCAGAATTTTCCACAGTTTATTATGATCCACACAATCAAAGGCTTTGGCATAGTCAATAAAACAGAAGTAGATTTTTTCTGGAACTCTCTTGCTTTTTCCAGGATCCAGCAGATGTTGGCAATTTGATCTCTGGTTCCTCTGCCTTTTCCAGAACCAGCTTGAATATCTGGAAGTTCACAGTTCACATATTGCTGAAGCCTGGCTTGGAGAATATTGAGCATTACTTTACTAGCGTGTGAGATGAGTGCAATTGTGCTGTAGTTTGAGCATTCTTTGGCATTGCCTTTCTTTGGGATTGGAATTAAAACTGACCTTTTCCAATCCTGTGGCCACTGCTGAGTCTTCCAAATTTGCTGGCATATTGAGTGCAGCACTTTCACAGCGTCATTTTTCAGGATTTGAAATAGCTCCAGTGGAATTTTATCACCTCCACTAGCTTTGTTTGTAGTGATGCTTTCTAAGGCCCACTTGACTTCGGACAGCATACAGGCCCTAAACTTCCAACAATGAAGATATCTTCTCTCTCAAGATGCTTCCCTATTTGCAAGTGCTGATTGAAGCAGCAATCCTGCCCAAACTTGTTGACATGGTGTGCTTGTTAACAAAGATGTGCAGTGGATAACCTGAGCTGACTAATCTGAATTATTAGACAGTTTAAAGCAAATTTGAAAGTGAATGTTTAAGGCCAAATACACTGTGATTTCTCCTTCCTTCTGACATGAGTGAGATAATCATGGCAAGTCTCTAACCAGACTGATTCCTGTTTTCCTTTCCTCATCTACTAAATAAAATGACCAAAAATAACACTGTGAGACACTGTGTCTAAAACCAGCAGAAAAGGACTTTAAATTTTGCTTTTTATATAAAATTATTGATATCAAATTGTGTATCAGTATTAGTGCTAAGAGTAACTATTATTCTACCACTATCATGTAAAGAGTGACTCTTGCATTAACAAGGCAAGACTTCTTTTCCTTTATTTTTCTTTATTTTTGTCAACTCAATCCAAGGTCTGTTTCAATACCTCTTCTGCTCAGTGGCGGAAATAGTAATTCAATCAACTCAAATGGATTTATTTATTTGCTATTTTGCTTCAACTGTAACTTTGGAATTTTCTCCATCTTCTCTTCCCTTAACATTTGCATCAAAGTTTCAAGGAGCTTACATAGAATCAAAATTTAATATTGCGAGGATCTAATATACAGCACGGTGACTATAGTTAGCAATTCTATCATATAGGTAAAGTTGGTAAGAAAGTAGAGTTTAAATGTTTTCACCACCACAACAAAATATGGTAATTATATGAGGTGAAGGGTGTGTTAACTAACATTCTTATGGCAATCATTTCACAACTATACATGTATCAAATCATCACATTGTATATCTTAAACTTAACTAAGATCATGGCATCTGGTCCCATAACTTCATGTCAGATAGATGGGGAAACAGTGGAAACAGTGTCAGACTTTATTTTTCTGGGCTCCAAAATCACTGCAGATGGTGAGTGCAGCCATGAAATTANCACCCTCAAGAAAATCAATACAGTCCATGAATGATTCTCTTAAAAAGAACATTAACACTGATAATATTCTAGCAAAACCAATTAAGAAAAAAGAGGGAACAGATTAACAGCACCAGTAACAAAAGGAGGAATATTATTGTAGATCTTCCCAACATCTAAAGATATGAGATATGAACCAGTATTACTAATTTAAAATTTTTTGTAAAATGAGCCAAGTCTTTGAAAACACATTACTTGTGAAGCACAACTCACCAAAATCTGATACCAAAAAAAAAAAGAGAGAGAAAAACATGAGTAAACTTATATGTTAAATAAACAGAATCCATATTATAAAAATGAGTTCAGGATGGGGAACACGTGTATACCTGTGGTGGATTCATGTTGATGTATGGCAAAACCAATACAATATTGTAAAGTAATTAACCTCCAATTAAAATAAATAAATCTGTATTTTTTTAAAAAAGACAACTGCCAGCTACAAATGCTAGCACTTCCACAGAGCTCAGAAATGACTCCCACAACAGGATAAAGGGAGAGAGGGAGGGATGGAATGAGGGCAGGAAGGGAGTGTAACACAGAGGTTGTGGTGAATCTACAAACTGACCTGCATCTTTCCAACCCTTCCCTCCTGCAATCCTTGCATCTTCATTTCCTCAATATTTTGCACTTCAGTAAGCAAAACTCGACTCCTGAGAGTCCCTTGGACTGCAAGGAGATCCAACCAGTCCATCCTAAAGGAGATCAGTCCTGGGTGTTCTTTGGAAGGGCTGATGCTAAAGCTGAAACTCCAGTACTTTGGCCACCTCATGCGAAGAGTTGACTCACTGGAAAAGACTCTGATGCTGGGAGGGATTGGGGGCAGGAGTAGAATGGGACAACAGAGGATGAGATGGCTGGATGGCATCACTAACTCAATGGATGTGAGTTTGAGTGAACTCCGGGAGGTGGTGATGGACAGGGAGGCCTGGCGTGCTGCAGTTCATGGGGTCGCAAAGAACCGGACACGACTGAGCGACTGAACTGAACTGAATCAAGACTCTGCCTTCAATTCAAGAGACCCAGGTTTGATCCCTGGGTGAGGGAGATCATCTAGAGAAAGAAATGGCAACCCACTCCAGTATCCTTGCCTGGAGAATGCTATGGTCCATGGGGTCACAAAGAGTAAGACAGGACTGAAGCAACTTGGAACACTTGCACCACAGTCCTTCACATTTGGTGTGTTCCCTTCAAAATCTTCCTCCTGAACCCCATGAAATCTCCTCATTATTTCAAACAAGCTTCTATACATTTTTCTCTGGTTGTTGTTTCCATTCTAGATTTCTCCTAAACATGATACTTCACTTCCAGCAATCCATTGCTAAGGCTGAAATTTCTCTTCCATACCTGACTCCTAAGGTTGAGCAGAAGAAACTCCAAGAATTCAATTTTGATTAAGATAATGAAAAGACATGCTATTTTAATCTTATCTCTGCTATATCACTACCACTTTGACTAATCTTTGCATCATTAAAACATGTTTGAAAATACAGAAAAGACAGACCAGGGGGAGGAAACTAGTGACAAAAAGAGAAAGAGAAGAAACCTGGAACCATTCATAAAAATTTGAGAGCCTAAATTTGAGCAATGGTAGTCAGGAAGTTGAAACCACAATCAAGGTTTAAATATCAGAGCACTCTCCAATTGTCTAGTTTTAAGTTGTATCTTAACAGGAACTAATATCAAGACATCAGTTTTCTTAGGATGATAGCATTGGGACTTCTAATTTCACAGAAAGTTCCAACATCACACACTCCATTTTCATTCAGATGCTGATTTATCAAAATAAGGTAGAGACACCTGCAGTGTTTCCACACATTTACCTGTAGTTGGAACCATGATTAGGACATTGTGACAATTGGGAAGGTTACTTGAGATGCCAGAAAACAGGTTCGTTTAAAACAAAACTTTCTAATTAAAATTCAAATGCACTTTGACAATAATTATTTTTAGTAAGAATGACAAAGAGAATGGATGGAAATGTTTTGAAGAGATGGATAGATTTATCCATCCATTTATAGATTTATGGATACATTTATATACATAAGTGCTATAATGGTTTCACAAATGCATATTTATCAAGCAGTCTTGTATGTCAGTCATACCTGAATAAAGTACTTTTTAAAAAGGAAAAGCATTGTCTTCTTAAGGGCCTCAACTAGAATCATCAAAGATCTGCTGACGGTGAGATTAGAAAAGATCACTTTTCCAATGATCTTGCTCAACATATACACCCAAGAGCTGACTGGCTGTGGCTGTCAAGGACCTACTGCAGATGTCCTCAGGGCTCCCCTGTCCCACCATCCCATTAAGTGGGGTGATACTAACCTAAGATCAGCCTCTACCTTAGGGAATTCACTCTGTTAACTAACAATATCTTCCTTCCTCCAGTCCAGCTGTTCTGATGTGATTAATATCCTGGATATCCAATCCACCATTGTGATAACAACTGGCAGCATCACTGTCAAATACTGTGAGCACCCATTCACACCCTAGTTTCACTTCTGTCTTTCTTGCATCCACCTTGGCATAGCTCAAACACACTTAGATAGCACTGTGCACATCTTAGGAGTCACTTCAGGTCCTCTTAGCTTCAATTCAATTCAGTTCAGTTCAGTTCAGTTGCTTACTCATATATAACTCTTTGCAACCCCATGGACTGCAGCATGCTGGGCCTCCCTGTCCATCACCAACTCCCAGAGTTTACTTTAACTCACGTCCGTTCAGTCGGTGATGCCATCCAGCCATCTCATCCTCTGTCATCCCCTTCTCCTCCTACCTTCAATCTTTCAAGCATCAGGGTCTTTTGCAACAAGACAGGTCTTTACATCAGATGACCAAAGTATTGGGAGTTTCAGCTTTAGCATCAGTCCTTCCAATGAATGTTCAGGACGAATTTCCATAGGACAGACAGGTTGGATCTCCTTGCTGTCCAAGGGACTCTCAGATGTCTTCTCCAACACCACAGTTCTAAACCATCAATTCTTTGGCACTCAGCTTTCTTTATAGTCCAACTCTCACATTCATATAGGACTACTGGAAAAATCATAGCTTTGACTAGATGGATCTTTGTTGGCAAAGAAATGTCTCTGCTTTTTAATATGCTGTTTAGGTTGGTCATAGATTTTCTTCCAAGGAGCAAGTGTCTTTTAATTCCATGGCTGTGGTCACCATCTGTAGTGATTTTGCAGCCAAAATAAAAGTCTGTCGCTATTTCCACTGTTTCCCCCTTCTATTTTTGCCAGGAAGTGATGGACTGCAAGGAGATTCAACCAGTCCATTCTAAAGGAGATCAGTCCTGGGTGTTCTTTGGAAGGAATGATGCTAAAGCTGAAACTCCAGTACTCTGGCCACCTCATGTGAAGAGCTGACTTATTGGAAAAGACTCTGATGCTGGGAGGGATTGGGGGCAGGAAGAGAAGGGGATGACAGAGGATGAGATGGCTGGATGGCATCACTGACTCGATGCACCTGAGTCTGAGTGAACTCCGGGAGTTGGTGATGGACAGGGAGGCCTGGCGTGCTGCGATTCATGGGGTTGCAAAGTCGGGCACGACTGAGGGACTGAACTGAACTGAACTGATGGTACCAGATGCTATGATCTTAGTTTCTGAATGTTGAGTTTTAAGCTAACTTTTTCACTCTCCTCTTTCACTATCATCAAGAGGCTCTTTAGTTCTTCCCTTTCTGCCATGTGATGTCATCTGAATATCTGAGGTTATTGATATTTCTCCCAGCAATCATGATTCCAACTTGTGCTTCATCCAGTCCAATACTTCTCATTATGTACTCTGCATATAAGTTAAATAAGCAGAGAGAAAATATACAGCCTTGATGTACTCTTCCCCCAATTTGGAACCAGTCTTTTGTTTCACGTCCACTTCTAACTATTGCTTCTTGACCTGCATACAGATTTCTCAGGTGGCAGGTCAGATGATCTGGTATTCCTGTCTCTTGAAGAATTTTCCAGTTTGGCATAGTCAATGAAGTGAAAGTAGATGTGTTTCTTGAACTCTTACTTTTTCAATGATCCAACAGATGTCGGAAATTTGATCTCTGGTTCCTCTGCCTTTTCTAAATCCAGCTTGAACATCTGGAAGTTCATGGTTCATAGACCACAGCCTTGTCTAACTCAATGAAACTATGAGCCATGCCATGTAGGGCCACCCAAGACAGACGGGTCTTAGTGGAGAGTCCTGACAAGACATGGTCTGCTGGAAAAGGAAAGGTAAACCACTTCAGTATTGCCTTGAGAACCCTATGACCACTTAGCTTCATGCCTCATACGTGATGTGCTTCAGCTATTGTGCTGTCAACTTCAAGACTGCATTTTCCTGCTCCTTCAACATCCTTGCAAATGTGATGTTAGCTCCCCACTCAATTCATCAGGTACACCAATGTGATGAGAATTTTCCCTGCCGCAAGTCCCACTTCTGGCCTCCTCTGACTGACCTAGGGACATGTAAATGCACCATTGAATTTCTTTCACACCTTGTCCTTGAGATCATGACTTCCAATATTGTCACTTGTCCATGTGTCTTCACAGGCCCTTCTGGGGTCACCACTGCTTGGTTGAGCCTGTTTCATTGGCACAACCCCCACACACCAACCTGACAGAGTGTGGTGACTCCGACTTTTAGGACCTACAAGTATGATAAACCTTGTTGCCTACAACTCTCCTATGAACCGCCCCCAACAATGTAGCCACACCCTACCAACCAGTCAAAGAATACAGAACAATT
The DNA here is from genome assembly GCA_006408585.1 of Antidorcas marsupialis. Lineage (NCBI taxonomy): Eukaryota > Metazoa > Chordata > Mammalia > Artiodactyla > Bovidae > Antidorcas > Antidorcas marsupialis. The sequence continues at coordinate 36,139 of SJYB01006448.1, read as the reverse complement.
ACCATGATGAAACTGTCACAGATGTTGAACTCAGAAGCTGTATCTATATGAAACTTCTGGCCTCACTTCTGCCTCCTGTGACACATTACAAAGACCCTTCACCCAAGTATGTTCTAACAGCTGTATCTGTAATCTCAAGCATTACCATTCTGGTGATAAGATAGAGGCTTTTCCTGCTAGAGATCCCCATACAGACCAGACAGGACTTACCTGAGCAGACTACTCCAGCATCCTGGTTGTGGGAATAGCTTCCATTACGATAGTCTTTAATATTAGAATGCCTACAGTCACTGACATTTGACTCCACCCCTTTACATGAAATATACAAAAGCCAAATGGGGCCAAGTCCTGGTCCAAAATAAGCCCCTCCAGGAATACCAACGGCAGCTCCACACCCCAGCTGTTTGCACACTACCGATGCCTCCTTCAAGCTCCAGTTGTGATCATCCACTGTGCCCCATTCTCCTTGGTGCTTCACCTCCACTCTCCCCTCACAGCGGTGGGCTCCATCCTTCAACCTCAGCTCAAGAACTGCAAAAGAGACACAGACACAGGACACAGGAAAGATTTTAGGAGACTTACAGTGGCATAAGTATTTAAAATATTAGCTCTCTGAAGAGTTAAAAGAAAAAGCGCATGAGATATAGTATTTCCTGACCTCTGTGGTATAAACATTCCCACCTAACTTTAACCTCCCAATGTGCTCTCACAGAGCAGGAAGGGAGGTGCCAGGTATTTCTGATGAGCCTGTAGAACCAGCTGCAGGGATACCACCAAGGACAGGCCTTCAGAGATTCTGGATGCTACCCTCCCTGTAGATGTGCCCAAGGCTACAAGGGCCCAGCTTCCCCATCTCAGTTACAGGGAATCCCCCTCCTCCTTCCCTGTCCATAGGGAGAATCTCATCCAGCTCAGGAGCAGAGGGCTGGGGCAACAGGCTCTAAAATGTCCTGGTTATTCCTGCCATCTGATGTTCATGTCTTTGTGTAATTCCACACTCCAATGTACCTAGTAACAGGCATCTAACAAATGAAATTTGACAAAAGTGATCAGATGTCACTTTAGTGATTAAGTCATAAGATGACTCTGGTTTCTGCATATGAAAAGGAGTTCATTAGTACGAACGTCATAGATGGAGACATTACTAGTGTTCAGTTCAGTTCAGTTCAGTCACTCAGTCGTGTCTGATTCTTTGAGGCCCCATGGACTGCAGTACACCAGGCCTTCCTGTCCATCACCAACTCCCAGAGTTTACTCAAATTCATATCCATTCAGTCAGTGATGCCATCCAAGCGTCTCATCCTCTGTCATCCCCTTCTCATTCTGCCTTCAATCTTTTCCAGCATCAGGGTCTTTTCAAATGAGTCAGTTCTTTGTGTCAGGTGGCGAAAATATTGGAGTTTCAACTTCAGCATCAGTCCTTCCAACGAATATTCAGGACTGATTTCCTTTAGAATGCACTGGCTCAGCAATATTTAAAATTCTCTTTTTATGAGCATGTGGTAATAGTAATATTTCCTTGCCTGTTTGAAGTTAAGCATAACCATGTTATTTGGCTCATTCAATGAAGTGGGAGAACAAACGATGTCACTTTCACATGGAAACAATATATTTAAGAGCCAATATATTTTTCTACCACAGCAAATACTACAGCCTTGTGTTGCAGTGGTAGCATAATAAAATGGTGGCGCATTCAACAACTTGAGTGCTTGAAGAATTATGATAGCAGAAGTCCTGCCAAACTGAACAAAACATGTCATATAAGGATAAATTTTGGGGTTTTGTTATATAGCATACCTAGCTTACTTTTACTAAAATGGAAAATAACAACAGAAAATTGACGAAGAGAAAAATACTCAGGTAAACACTAGGTATATAAAATTGAGAAACATCTATACTAACATCTAAATCCCCAAGAACAAAAAGAGATGCCAGGGTAGAGTAGACTGAAGTCTTAGATTTACTGAGAGAGAAAAAAATGACAATCTAAAATTCTACACTCAAAAATATTATCTCAAAGAATAAACACTTCAAATGTGCCATTATCAAAATGCTGCTGTAGGAGACAGCAGACTCCATCCTCTTAAAAAAAAAAGACCAAAGGTTAGACAGTGATCAGTAATAAAAACCGCTCCAGAAAGATTTGGGGGCTCTAAAAAGTTTGACTGTGGAAAATTCTGAAAGAGATGGGAATAACAGACCACCTGACCTGCCTCTTGAGAAATCTATATGCAGGTCAGGAAGCAATAGTTAGAACTGGACATGGAACAACAGACTGGTTCCCAATAGAAAAAGGAGTACGTCAAGGCTATATATTGTCACTTTGCTTATTTAACTTCTATGTAGAGTACATCATGAGAAACGCTGGGGAGAAACACAAGCTGGAATCAAGATTGCCGGGAGAAATATCAATAACCTCAGATATGTAGATGACACCACCCTTATGGCAGAAAGTGAAGAGGAACTAAAAAGCCTCTTGATGAGAGTGAAAGAGGAGAGAGAAAAAGTTGGCTTAAAGCTCAACATTCAGAAAACGAAGATCATGGCATCCGGTCCCATCACTTCATGGGAAATAGATGGGGAAACAGTGGAAACAGTGTCAGACTTTATTTTTGGGGGCTCCAAAATCACTGCAGATGGTGACTGCTTGCTGCCATGAAATTAAAAGACGCTTACTCCTTGGAAGGAAAATTAGGACCAACCTACATAGTATATTAAAAAGCAGAGACACTACTTTTCCAACAAAAATCCATCTAGTCAAGGCTATGGTTTTTCCAGTGGTCATGTATGAATGTGAGAGTTGGACTGTGAAGAAAGCTAAGCTGAGCACCAAAGAATTGATACTTTTGAACTGTGGTGTTGGAGAAGACTCTTGAGAGTCCCTTGGACTGCAAGGAGGCCCAACCAGTTCATTCTGAAGGTGATCAATTCTGGGATTTTTTCGGAAGGAATGATGCTAAAGCTGAAACTCCAATACTTTGGCCACCTCATGTGAAGAGTTGACTCATTGGAAAGACTTTGATGCTGGGAGGGACTGAGGGCAGGAGGAGAATGGGATGACAGAGGATGAGATGGCTGAATGGCATCACCAACTCGATGGACATGAGTTTGAGTAAACTCCAGGAGTTGGTGATGGTCAGGGAAGCCTGGCATGCTGCGATTCATGGGGTCACAAAGAGTCAGACACGACTGAGCGACTGAACTGAACTGAACTGAAGAAGTTTGACCATGCCAAGGCACTCTCATTTTGGTGGCATCATTCCATCCTCCAAGCCAGCATCACCCAGTGTCAAGGGTGCCAGGAAAGTTTCTCTCACCAGGAGGGTAAAAGCAGGCTGAGTAACCAGTGCCCTTAGCCTTTGGGGGCACCATATGAAAGTCCTGCTTCAGGTTCCCTTCGTGCAGACCTGCAAAGCTGAGCCAGTCTTATAGAGATGGCTAGGCATAAGAAAGAAGAGCAAAGGACCAACAGCAACCACATGGCAGGAGAAACCACAGTTCATAGTGACCTGCTCAGCAGACAGAGGCAGCAGATTTTACCCCTGAAAGAATTAATAACAAGCGCAGATGATGGCTTCCAGTAGTCCTGTGTGGATGTGAGAGTTGGACCACAAAGAAGGCTGAGCACTGAAGAAAGGATGTTTTCAAACTGTGGTGCTAGAGAAGACTCTTGGGAGTTCTTTGGACAGGAAGGAGATCAAACCAGTCAATCCTAAAGGGAATCAACCCTGAATATTGATTGAAAGAACTGATGCTGAGGCTGAAGCTACAATACTTTGGCCAAGAGCTGACTCAGTGGAAAAGACTCTGATGCTGGGAAAGACTGAAAGAAAAGGAGAAGAGCAGCACAGGATGAGATCGTTAGATAGCATCACCAACTCAATGGACATGAGTTTCAGCAATGAGCCAGTGCTTGGTCTTGCCCTTTGCTGCCTTCCTAGGCCTTCCCACGACATGAGCACCTGCAACAATCATCTCCCCCACAGAGACATCTGCAACAGGCCCCCAAAACCAAATGTGTGCACACCATTGGCTCTGGCCACCACCAGATCTGGAACCAGATGTGCTGCTGACGACACCAACAACCATTCCAGTGATGGCAGGCCCCCTGCAACACTTGCCAAACACCACACAGTTGTCAGTGCTGTGGACATCAGCAGCCTGAGCCAAACAGCCTCATGTCCTCCCAGACTCAGTGTCACCTTATGCCTCTGCATTTGGCATCCTGCAGTATATTCCAGTGTGCTGCTATCCAGAAGAGACAGGTTTTCTCTACTGAAATCAGGACATAGATTCTGGTAGAGGTGACAACTTTTTTAAATGTGCAGACATGTACAAGAGAATAAGACATCAAGAAGAATTGGGGAAACAAAATCCCACCAAAAGAATACAGTAAACCTCCTGTAACCTGCTAAAAGTAATGAAGATCCAGGAATTGCCTGACAGAGAATTCAAAATAATACTTCAAATGATTCTCAGAGAGTTCCAAGAGAACTCAAATATTTAATGATATCAAGAAAAGGATACAAATAAAATAAGAAGAGCAAGTGAAGTGAGTGAAGTCACTCATCGTGTCCGACTCTTTGCGACCCCATGGACCCCTACCAGGCTCCTTTGTCCATGGGATTTTCCAAGCAATAGTACTGGAGTAGATTGCCATTTCCTTCTCCAGGGGATCTTCCCAGTGCAGGGATCAAACCCAGGTCTCCCGCACTGTAGACAGACGCTTTACCGTCTAAGCCAAGAAGAGCAAAAAGACATATAAAATATTAAAAAAAAAAGAACTAACCAAATATTTTGCAATTTTCTGATAGCTCAGTTGGTAAAGAATCCACCTGCAATGTAGGAGACCCCAGTTCAATTCCTGGGTCTGCAGGAGAAGGAATGGGCTACCCACTCCAGTATCTTGGTCTCCTCTTGTGGCTCAGCTGGTTAAGAATCAGGCTGCAATGTGGGAGACCTGGGTTTGATCCTTGGGTTGGGAAGACCCCCTGGAGAAGGGAAAGACTACCCACTCCAGTAAGGACTGGAGAATTCCATGTACTGTGTACCCATGGGGTCACAAAGAGTCAGACATGACTGAGTGACTTCCACTTCTTCAGTTCTTCAACCAGATATTTTGAAGCTGAATAATAAGGAAAGTTATGACCAATCTAGATAGCATATTCAGAAGCAGAGACATCACTTTGCCAACAAAGGTCCATTTAGTCAAGGCTAGGGTTTTTCCAATAGTCATGTATGGATGTGAGAGTTGGACTGTGAAAAAATCTGAGCCCCAAAGAACTGATGCTTTTGAACCGTGGTGTTGGAGAAGACTCTTGAGAGTCCCTTGGACTGCAAGGAGATCCAACCAGTCCATCCTAAAGGAGATCAGTCCTGGGTGTTCTTTGGAAGGAATGATGCTAAAACTGAAACTCCAATACTTTGGCCACCTCATGTGAAGAGTTGACTCATTGGAGAAGACTCTGATGCTGGGAGGGATTGGGGGCAGGAGGAGAAGGGGACGACAGAGGATGAGATGGCTAGATGGCATCACTGACTCTATGCACATGAGTTTGAGTAAATTCCAGGAGTTGGTGAAGGACAGGGAGGCCTGGCGTGCTGCAATTCATGGGGTCGCAAAGAGTCAGACACTACTGAGGAACTGAACTGAACTGAAATGGGCTTCCCAGGTGGCGTTAGTGGTAAAGAACCTGTCTGCAAGTGCAGGATATGTAAGAGACTCGGGTTCGATCCCTGGGTCTGGAAGATCCCCTGGAGGAGTGCATGGCAACTCACTTCAGTATTCTTGCCTGGAGAATCCCGTGGAGAGAGGAGCCTGGTGGGCTACAGTTCATAGGGTCACAAAGAGTCAGACATGACTGAGGTGACCTAATATGCACAATACAATGAGTAAAAGAATTCAACACAGAGATTCAACAACAGACTTGATCAAGGGAAAGAAAAAGAAAAAACAATCAATGTGTTAGAAGAAAGATTAGTTGAAAGCATCCAAATCGAGGAGCCAAAAGAGAATGAAAGGAATATAGAAAGCCAGTGGACACCATAAAGAGAAACAATGTATGGACTGGAGTCAGAGCAGAAGAAGTGAAGGAGGAAAGAATTAAGGGCTGAGGACTCCCCTAGTGGTGTAGTGGTTAAGAATCCACCTGCCAATGCAGGGGACATGGGTTCAATCCCTGGTCCAGGAAGATTCCACATGCTGCAGAGCAGCTAAGCCAGCGTGCCACAGCTACTGAAACCTGTGCACCCAGGGCCTGTGCTCTGCACCAAGAGAAGCCACTGCAGTGAGAAGCCTGTGCACTACAACGAGGAGCAGCCCCTGCTTACCACAGCTGGAGAAAGCCCACAGGCAGCAAGGAGACCGAGCACAGCCCAATGTAAATAATTAAAACAGAAAGAAAGACAGGCTGCAAATTTCCAAGCCTGGGGAAAGACCTGGACATCTAAGTTCAAGAAGCTAATAAGTCACTCCAAAATTTCAAGCCAAAACAGCCTTCTCCAAGACTCACAGAGTAAACTGTTCAAATGCAAAGAGAAAGAGAGAATTCTAAAAGTGTAAAGAGAAGAAAAAAGTTGTGTCACCCAAGAGGACTCCCATAAGGAGATCAGCGGATTTGCCCAAAGAGACCCTGCAGAGCATGAGGAAGGATTGGTGACACCCTCCACCCTCACTCAGGGGAGAGCAGCTCCAGGGAGGGACAGGAGAGGGCACGGAGAAAGGGCTCCCTACAGAGTCACAGCAGATCCTGGGAGGGGAAAGGACCATCCCAGGCCCCAGCACATCAGGAAATGAGTCACGGGGACCAGGAGAGGGACTCGGGGACTTACACACGTGAGGCTGCACATCAACTGATCTTTACAAACAGAGAGACAAGTCGCTCATTGGAAGGACCGATGTGGAAGCTGAAACTCCAATACTTTGGCAACCTTATGTGAAGAGCTGACACATTTGAAAAAACCTTGATGCTGGAAAGACTGAAGGCGGGAGAAGGGGATGACAGAGGATGAGATGGTTGGATGGTGTCACTGACTGAATGGACATGAGTTAGAGTAAATTCTGGGAGTTGGTGAAGGACAGGGAGGCATGGCCTGCTGGGGTCCATGTAATCCCAAAGAGTCGGACATGACTGAGCGACTAAACTGAACTGAACTGAACAGACAAGAGGGCCCCTCTCCTGGCTGCAGGCTTCTCTGCTCCCTAATGGACACCTGGTGGGAACAGGTGAGGCCAGAAGGCAGAGCCTCTCACAGAGCCCAGTGCTGGGCAGACACGGCAATAAGCAGAGGGGAGCCTGGGGGATGGGGGAGAGGAGCCAGAGAGAGGCAGGCAGGTGCACGATTATCTCTGATCCAGTTACATGCAGCAGCCATGACACCAGCCCTGTGGGACCCTGTGTGCTTCACAGACCAGCGGACTCAGTCCCTGCTCAGCAGCTCCATTTCTCTCACACAGACAGGCTCCACCTCCCCTCACACACACACACAGCCTCACACACTCCCCTCACACACATATTCTCACACACACACCCTCACACACCCTCACACACTCCTCACACACTCCACAGACACATATACTCTTCACACCCTCACACACACAATCTCTTCACACACATACACCCTCACACACACATACCCTCACACACACACACACACATACACTCTTCATACCCTCACACACATACACACACTCTTTATACCCTCACACACACTCACACCCTCACACATCCCTCACCTGCACACATATACACACACAAACACGGAGCTTACAGGAGCAAAGACACAGGAAACACAGGGACCCAGGGGCAGTGCTCACACACCAGGCACGTGGAGCGTGTGGGAACAGCCCAGAGTCCCCGCTGGGGTCAGTCGGTGGACCTTCCACACACTGGGAGCCATTGGAAGACCTAGAAGATCCCTGAGAACAAGGGAGACAGTGGGGGGGGGGGGACTTAGACTGACCCAGTTCAGTCCAGATCAAACTTCACCGCTCTGTAAAATCTGCTGCTATGACCAATGGACCCTCCATGGGAGAGGGACCAGTATTCACATCAGCATGGTTCTTTTTTGGTCAAAAACACTGAGGCTCAGCTCCAGAATTTGAGACACCTTTCCCTTCACCAAGGAGTCCACTCCCTGCTGTGGACCCAGGACAGAGGGGCAGCTCTTACCTTGACCACCCACTATGGTGCCGAGGAGGAGGACACAGAGTCCTCGCAGGGAGAAGTGTCTGCCCAGAGCCATACTGACCCCACGTCCTCAAGGTCACAGTCCCAGCTGCAGGATCAGCCTGTGAGGAGGCGTCAGGGTGCCAACTGAGGTCTATATAGACAACCCCTTACACCCTCCCTCCTGAGAGCCAATAGCGACACCTCTCACCATTTCAGGCACTATCGGAGGCTGCATCTGCCACTTTCTGAAGCTCAGACACCAGTGAGCTTCTGCGCCTTCCACATCTCCTTATATGAGCAACACGGTCCTTTGACCTCCCGCTTCCATGGTCCTGAGAGCTGGGTCCCACCACTGGGACTGGGGTAAAAAAGTTCATCAAAAGCCATGAGTGCCTTTCTCTCCACTGATTACTCTGGTTGATACTGATTACTCTGGAGATCTCACAGGGTCTGGGTGTGGGAATCTGTTGACCCGTGGAGAATAACTTTTGTAGAATCAAATATTAATCTTCCCTGGCACTGGGCTCAGGGTGGAAGTAGAGACCTACAAGTAGTCTTAAAATACAAGAATATTTATCAGGTCAGCAGAAAGTGAGGACCAGGAGTACAGGAATTCACAGGTGATGGTGAAGACATGAAGTGAGACCCATCAAGTTGGGGGGATCAAATTGCATGTCTCCACCCCCTCCTTCTCAGAATAATCTGGAGACTGGGTCCTGGAGCACATGCCTGTATGCTCAGTAGTGTCTGAGACTATTTGCAACCCATGGACTGTAGCTCACCAGCCTCCTCTGTCCAGTGGATTTCCTAGGCAAGAATCCTGGAGGGGGTTGCCATTTCCTTCTAAAGAGATCTTTCAGACTCAAGGACCAAACCCACTACTCCTGCATTGGCAGGCAGGTTCCCTATAGGGACATTCAGACATGTTAAGTCCCTTTCCCTTTATTGAGTTTCATTTTATGTGAAGAATCTCTTTCAGCTAGTCACTAAATGATGCTGACAGAGAGAAGAGAGTGCTCTTAAAGGAAACAAACAAAGAGAAACTAGGAGTCATCATTCAACTCTCGCCCACCAAAATAGGAGCAGGAATCTCTAGAAGAAAACATGGGACTTCATTGATGACTCAACAGGAAAGAATCTGCCCACAAAGCAAGAGACGTGAATTCGATCCCTGGGTCAGGAAGATCCCCTGGAGAAGGAAATGGCAACCCACCCCAGTATTCTTATCTAGAGAATTCTGCGGACAGAATGGCCTGGCCAGCTACAGTCCACCGTGTCGAAATGAGTTGGGCACGACTAAGTGACTCAACAACGGAAACAAGAAAATTGTACATTAGAAGGACTAGAGTTTCCTTAACCTCACATGTACCCCTCACATGTATTTTAAACCATAACTAAAGAAGACGCAAAATATAGTTTAAGGGAACAGCCCCAGAGAGATGGGGAAATAGAAAGTCTGCTACATGATAGCTGCAGGCGGGGGGCAAAGAAGGGGTGAATGAAGCAGAGAAGAGAAAGGGGTTTATGCTGCCTGAAACCACCAATGAACCCACCTCCTCTGTTCCTCATTTAAGAGGAAAGGTGGCGGCAAGAATGGAATCCCAGGTGGGTGGAGGGGACAGATCCAAGCAGAAGGGATGGTGTCCAGCGTAGCCATTGCTGCCTTGTTCTGTTTCCACTCATCAGAGAAGCTCCCAGCTGCTCCCCCAGAAGGTGCCCCAAGGATGAACAGAGAGACTGAGAAGGGCCATAAGGGATGCAGAGAGAGCTCCCCCATCGAAATTCAAGGTCACTAATGTGCTGCCCCCTTTCCTCATGCCCCCTCAGGCTCAAGATTCCCAGGATGCAGCCCTGTGGTCCACACAAGCCCACCCTGAGGCTCCCTCACCCTGACTCTGTCTTTTCAGCACAGACGTGGAAGGAAGCATCTGTGACACACAGGCCCCAGAGTCCCCACCGGAGCTCAGAGACAGCTTCAAGAGCCACCCACGGCCCCCTTATGGTCTCAGTAGGGCCATCACTGAGGAAAGCTGCAGGTTCGCCCACAGCCCTGCCACATCCCCCACCAGAGGGACCCCTCACCCCAGTCAGCAGAAACAGCTTCTCTGTCTCTCCATGCCTGTCCTTCCTATTGAGACTTGGGAGAAAAGACAGTTGAACACATGCCTTTCTCCCTCTAAATAGGCTAATATTTACCCATTATTTATGCAAGAAATCACTTCCTTGTCATCTGGTCCTCTCACCTCAAGCCCCATGACTGTACCTGACCCCATCTCCTTCTATATCTGGACCTTTAACAGATTAATGATAAAAACTGATTATAAATGTCAAAATCAAAATTTAAACTCAGTTGCTGAAGTAAGACCAGGATCTGCTCAGTCACTTGGAACTGATGCTCTACTCCCTCTGGGCCCAGAGTCATCATCTCACCCAGTTATGGACTCCACACCTTCACCAGAAACCATCAGGCAGACACCCAGAACATAGGACATGCTTGCTGGGGTCCAGTATCCCTCCCACAGGATGACACAGGAATGCATTTAGTGAACAAGGTACACATGGTCTCAGCTTGGGATGGAGATCCTACAGGTCTCCAGACACTTCATAGAAAGGGATGGGCTATAAGGAGTGGCAAACTCAGGGCTGGCAGCCTGTCCCCACAGCACCCTTTACCCCAGAGCTGGGGGTGCAGGGTCAACATGGACCAAATCATCCTTGGATGAAGCTACATCTTTCTGACACATAAAGAAATCTCAGTATCCAATCTCATCAAAGATTTGAAGGAGGAAAGCTTTAGGCAGGACACTAACCCAGCTGTGTCCACAAGGAACATGAGAGAGTGCAGTACAGGGGTCAGGAAAACTGGCTTGGGAGCCAGACTGCCTGGTCTTGACTCACAGTTTAACCACATGCCAAGTGAGAGCCTTGAACAGGGTTCTTACACTCTCTGATTAGTAAAAGGAGGGTTATGATCCCACCAAGATGACTTATTTTGGTGCGGATTAAGTGAGTTGGCATTAGCATGTGATCTGACAACACTGGTTAACAGTAGTACACGTGCTGATGCTGATGTGCTCAGTCGTGGCCAACACCTTGCAAACCCATGCCAGGTTCTTCTGTCCATGGAACTTTCCAGGCAATAGCAGTAGTACATAGTAGTAGTATTATGTACTACTATTAACTCACTTTCCTGATGGCTCAGATGATAAAGAATCTGCCTGCAATGCAGGAGATCTGAGTTCGATCCTTGGGTCAGGAAGATTCTCTGGAGAAGGAAATGACAACCCACCTCGGTATTCTTTCCTGGGATATCCCATGAACAGAGGAGCCTGGAGGGGCCGCAGTTCATGGAGTCGCAATGAGTTGATCACAGCTGAGCAACTAACACACACACACACACACACACACACACACACACACACACACACAGTAGTAGACAAGCAGTGTTAGGGCATCTCCCACCATCTCACCCCAGGAACCCCAGGAACCCCAGGACTCTAGAACAGGAATTCAATTCTGTTACCTGGAGCCTTGACTGAGGCTGTCAGAACTCTCCCAGGAATCACATGCTGTGATGGTCATTGGTGCCAATCAGAGTTGAGAGTCTTCCACACATCACTCCTTCTCTCTGTGCCCCATGTAACTGCTCAAGAACCTTGACCTTACCATTGGTGAGCTTTTGTGAATTAAGTTGTTTACTCAATCATTTTACTTTATAAACTTGGTAAAACATTTTGTGTCTAATTCACCTCCATATCCCCAATGCTTGGCTAACTAAAAATCGTAATGTCTCTTGTATACCTGAATGAATGAATGTCAGCCTGGTATTTTATACAAATCATTTCAATCAAAAAGAAATCTTTTGAGAAATAATTTAACTTGTCAGGATGTAACAGCACAATGCAAGCTGCATCATTCTTTTTAATGATATTTCAATACTGTTAAATTGTATGAGCAATATATGGTTCACTTCAACACCTTTCTGCAATGAATGCAGTAAATTTCAATAACTAGAAACAACCTAGCCCCAGTACAAGAGCAGTGCTGAGACAGCCAATTCTAAACATGTGTAAACGCTGCAAANAAAATCCTGAATGTTGTCTTTTGTGTACCTGAATGAATGAATGTCAGCCTGATATTTTACACGAATCATTTCAATCAAAAAGAAATCTTTTGAGAAATAACTTAACTTGTTGTGAGGATGTAACAGCACAATGCAAGCTGCATCATTTGTTTTAATGATATTTCAATACTGTTAAATGGTATGAGCTATATATGGTTCACTTCAACACCTTTCTGCAATGAATGCAGTAAATTGCAATAACTAGAAACAACCAAGCCCCAGTATAAGAGCAGTGCTGAGACAGCCAGTTCTAAACACATATAAACGCTGCAAATTTCTTTCTATATCTGAAGATAAAGAAGACAAACCACAGAACACTGACAGGTGAAGACCATGAAGCCTCCTGTTCTGGTCTTAATCAGATATGGCCAAGTGGTCAGGATGTTTATGTATTTATCATTTGGCACATTTCAAACCACACACAACTGTAATAGGAAGAAATTTGTCGTAAAAAAATTTAAACATCTTCCATGTTGAATTAAAAGTGCAGAAGTAAAGAGCAGAAAGAATCTTGTTCTTTTACTTAGGCTATTTGTCCTTATGGATTCTAAAGCAATACAACATGTAGCATTATTATTCCCAAATCACCATGAGAAAATGGTGGTCAGAGGTTCGGTAATCTCTTTGCTAGGAAAGTTAATAATTAAACCTGCTTGCTNCATGAAGCCTCCTGTTCTGGTCTTAATCAGATATGGCCAAGTGGTCAGGATGTTTACGTATTTATCATTTGGCATATTTCAAACCACACACAACTGTAACAGGGAGAAATTTGTTGTAAAAAAAATTTAAACATCTTCCATGTTGAATTAGAAGTGCAGAAGTAAAGAGCAGAAGGAATCTTGTTCTTTTACTTAGGCCAACTATTTGTCCTTATGGATTCTAAAGCAATACAACATGTAGCATTATTATTCCCAAATCACCATGAGAAAATGGTGGTCAGAGGTTCGGTAATCTCTTTGCTAGGAAAGTTAATAATTAAACCTGCTTGCTTGAGGAAAATTTTCTCTGGACCAATAGACAGACTAAAATACAAAATATTTTCAAATTTTAAAAAAGGTATACAACTCTAAAGGAAAATTATTAACTGAGTTGTTACACCAAAGCGTTGGAGACCCCCTGTACCATCTACGTTCCTTGCATGGATTGGACCAAGTTTAGTAAAGACTACTTTACCAAAGACCACTTTATCACAAGAGCATGAGGAAAGAGCAAGGTCATGAGCTGGCTGAAGTCCAGCCCATCATCTCTGTTCAGCCCTTTACAGTCTATAATCAGAAACATTAAACAAAGAGTGTGGCACTGAATTGGCCTCATTCATTCCTCCGTTGTGCAACATCAGATACCCAGAGACAAGAGCAGATTAAAGCTAATAAATCAAAGACAAGCAGATTCTAAGTGGTGAGCATGCAGACAAAGGGTCCTTCCCTGCTGCTGTTGGAAAGGAAGAAGCCCTCCCACCCAGACACCATCTGTGGGAGGAGAGACAAGAAGATGCCTCCTGAAATAGAGGAAAACAGGTCTCAGCAGGGAGCTTGAACTAGAAATGACAAGACAGTTATTACCATGAACCCGAGCTAAGTTGAAGGATAATTTTATTTTTTTTTAATGTTCAGATCTTCTTTATTTTTATTTTTTTTAATTTTATTTTTATTTTATTCTACTTTACAATACTGTATTGGTTTTGCCATACATTGACATGAATCAGATACAGATGTACATGAGTTCCCAATTCTGAAACCACCTCCCACCTCTCACCCCATATAATCTCTCTGGATCATCCCCGTGCACCAGCCCCAAGCATCCTGTATCTTGTATCGAACATAAACTGGAGCTTCATTTCTTACATGATAGTATACATGTTTCAATGCCATTCTCCCAAATCATCCCACCCTCTCCCTCTCCCTCNGATAAATCAAAGACAAGCAGATTCTAAGTGGAGAGGATGCAGACATAGGCTCCTTCCCTGCTGCTGTTGGAAAGGAAGAAGCCCTCCCACCCCAGACACCATCTGTGGGAGGAGAGACAAGAAGATGCCTCCTGAAATAGAGGAAAACAGGTCTCAGCAGGGATCTTGAACTAGAAATGACAAGGCAGTTATTACCATGAACCCGAGCTAAGTTGAGGGATAAATTTTAAATGGGAGAGTCTGTGTTAACTTTATGGAACTTTCAGTTCACACAAACATCCCTTGTTAGTGCGCAAGATGAAATCAGTGATAAAAATAGAGAATATTACATTTATGTATATTTCAATTCTAGAGGACACATTTTTAAGCCCA
>SJYB01006448.1:0-18828 GCA_006408585.1 Antidorcas marsupialis | reverse complement strand
ACTCATGTCCATTGAGTTGATGATGTCATGCAACCATCCCACCCTCTGTTGCCCTCTTCTCCTTCTGCTCTCAATCTTTCTCAGCATAAGATCTTTTCCAGTGAGTCGGCCCTTCGCATCAGATGGCCAAAGTATTCCAGCTTCAGCTTCAGCATCATTCTTTCCAGTGAATATTCAGTGTTGATTTCCTTTAGGATTTCCTTTAGGACTGGTTTGATCTCCTTGCTCTCCAAAGGACTCTCAAGAGTCTCATCCAGTACCACAATTTAAAAACATCAATTCTTAGGCACTCAGCCTTCCTTATGGTCCATCTCTCATAACTGTACATGACTACTGGAGAAACCATAGCCTTGACTATATGTACCTTTGTCAGCAAAGTGATGTCTCTGTTTTTTTAATATGCTCTCTAGGTTTGTCATAGCTTTTCTTCTAAGGACCAAGCATCTTTTAATTTCTTGGCTGCAGTCACCATCTGCAATGATGTTGGAACCCAAGAAAATAAAGTCTGTTAAAGTTTCCATTTTTTCCCCTGTTTGGCATGAAGTGACAAGCATTATGACTGATTGCTTATTTCTTGAAGAATGGATGCAGATTGTGGAACTTGCCTTGTCTGTTCAGTAAGAAATTTCAATCTTGTGGAGGAATGTGTTTCTTCAGATTTAGAAGAAAAAAATCAGTTGTATGGATGGGCACATGTTGATGGGTGGTACATAGCCAACACATAGTTAATCCCTAGGTCTTAGCTAGGTCTTTGGAAGGAGACAGAAGTATTTGCACTTGTTTGGGTACATGACATGTCAGTCATATGAATTGTACTACGTTGAAGAAGTTTAGATATGTAAGGATAAGCATGAGCAACTTGAATCAAATGTTGTGATTAAACATTTTGAGTGGTTTGCAAATTCTTGCCCCTTGTCATTCAAGGAAGTTTCTTGATTCAGTTTACAAACTAGAGGTTATTGCTGGTTCATTCCTCCAGAAGAAGTTGCCATCTTAATACAAATATTCATCTTTGAACTATTTTGCTTCACAGCTTACATCATTCTATGCCACTTCTTGAACATACAATAAACACCATCCTGGGAAAAGCAACACATTTTAGAGCAATTAATGGGCACTAATGATTTGTACTGACATGGAAAACTTTGTGAAACTTATGAAGATCTGGTATTTTATTCTGCATTGACCTATTTAATGGTGATCAAGTGGGTTACATGTTAAAGGCAAGTCAACTTTAGAGAAATTCAGATGCTTTAGATAAATATGAGGAATTAGACACTAGTGAAGTGACTTAGCATGGAGAAGCACAGATGGAACTTTAATCTGAACCTGTAGGCTTTCCTGGTGGTTCAGGTAGTAAGGAACCTGCCTGCAATGCAGGAGACTTGAGTTCAGTCCTTGGGCCAAGAAGATCCCCCTGGAGAAGGAAATGGCGACTTGCTCCAGTATTCTTCCCTGTAGAATCACATGGATAGAGGAGTCTGAAGCATTATAGTCCATGGGGTTGCAAAAATCTGACATGAATAAGTGAATATCACACTATAAAACAGAGATTATTTAAAATGTGTCATTGACTAACAAGTTATAATGTTTTTTTTTATAATCTTTAACTTGGGGTGAAAACCAACTTTGACATATTAAATATAAATTCTGAAGAGATTCATAATTGTTTAGAATTCTTAAATTTTTCACAAAAAGTCCCATTGAACTACTCTTGACCACAAGGTCAGGGACTAGACTGATATATTATCTGAGTCATCTTCTGCACAGATTGGTTCCAATAAATATTTATGGACTTATGTTTGAGAAAATGTGTCATTTTTTATGGCATTAAAACTTCAGATAAAGGTAGACTTCAGACATAGATAAAACCTCTAAGTAATTTTTTGGAAGTTGATGAAATTAAAGTAAGATATTTACTCGTAATGGGCTTTGCTAGTGGCTCAGATAGTAAAGAATTTGCCTGTAATGAGGGAGACCCAGGTTCAGTCCCTGGGTTGGGAAGATACCTTGGAGATGAGAATGGCTACCCACTCCACTATTCTTGCCTAGAGAATCCCATAGTCAGAGAAGCCTGGTGGGCTGCAGTCCATGGGATCTCAAAGAGTTGGACTTAACGAGTCGCTAATGTTCACTGATAATAGCACTGTATGAGTAGTTTCTGAAAACTCGAACTAGTTACTATGTTGGTTGAAAAATATATAACTTTTTAATGAAAATTTGATTTATGTATTCAATTTATTTGTTTTATTCAGTTATTTATAAACTTTGTTCTTAGGATTTTTTTTACAATAATTCAGCAGTACCTACCCTTTGTCTCAGTGTATAGATTAAGTGTTCAGCTTAGATTTAATTCACTTCTAAATCTTCTATATTTAGGGCAGAGTTTCCTGTGCAGTCATATAGCCTAGACTTCCAAAATAAGTTGGAATCATGAATATTGTCATTTAAAAAGATTAATTCTGATTTATTCTCACAGATCTTTGAGCTTCTGATATATATTTTTTCATTCATTTATTCATTCAAAAATCTTAGAAAATGTGTACTAGATTAAGCCTCTGTGTTTCTTTTTGTGAAAGATCAAAGACTTAAAAATCCCTACCTTAAAGGAATTTACTTAAATCAAAAAATACGATGTGGATGCACAATGTAGCTGAATTTGAATGAGTTCAAAGTTCTTTAATGAAGCATGAGTTTGTGATATGATCAAATTAATACTAAGTGGAAAGGAAATGGAATATATTTATGATGCTAACATTTGTATGTACCTAAAGTATTAGAACTATTGAAGTTTGCCAGTTAAGTGTTTCAAACTAAGTTGACCTCAGCTAGAGAGAAAAAAAAAAAAAGACTGTAAATCAAAACCATTTTGCATATAATTTTATACCATTAAAATTGTATACTTTGCAAGTTTTTCTATTTATGTATCTATTTAAACAAACAAAAACTTTTCTAAGGTAAAAGTGTTCAAGTCAAACTATTTCTCTCAAAAATTTTGGTTTATGTCTTTTAAAGATATAAGCAAAATTCAAGGATACAAAAATGTGTCCAGATTCTCTTTCATAAAGTAATAAAAAGACGATTCCACTTTGTATGTGTTAAATGCTCCAAGTTAAGAAGAACTATGTAATTTAATCTGTATGTTACCAACTAGCTGGTCTCTACATGGTTAAAATTTACTTATTCATTACCAAAATGTTACTTAATTTTGTGATAAACATTCTTTCAGCTTTATATATATTAATCACCTTAAGATCATCCACTGTGGTTCTCAGACTAATAAATAAAAATCAGTAACTAATAAAATGACGTATTAATCAATTTCATTTGTTTTCTTTTTGAAAATATCAGAATAAAAAGTTTTGGCTTCACTATTCTTGTAAGGAGATATATTCTTCTCTGTTAAGCAGTCATTGAATTAGAAAACATGTTTACACAGAATCTAGGTATCTCAGGAATGAAATTTTGGTACAGAGGAAAGAGAGCTAGACTTGGTATTAGAACAAATCTTAAGAGCATAGTTTTGTTCTGCCATTACCAGCCATGCAGGTCAGGAACAATTATACCTCTCTCAGAGTCTTAGCTTCATCCATGGAACTTGGTTCCAAGTTAAGAAATTAAATTTCTTTTAGCAATCAAGAGACTAAGAAGCTACAATATAAACAGGAGAAAGGTAAAAGGGAGATACTGCAGTCCATGGCATCACAAAGAGTCGGACACAACTGGGCAACTGAACTGAACTGAAAAGGGAAATTGGGGGAGTCTCGTGTAGCATCTATCATAACAAAGTCAGATCATCTAGTCTGCACACTGGCACACAATTGCAGTAACTGATCATCAATTCGCCCCATGTTCTTGCACAAAATTTCCTAGAGATTTCATACAGTTTGCCTACATACAGCATGAGAGGAAAGAATTTCAGTTTTGCACCGAGATTACAGAAAATGGGAGTTTCCCAAAGGGGAAATGAGAGAATGCATCCCAGGAAGAATGCATCTTGGGATTGAATGCCATCATCTATAAAATCAGGTTAGCTAACCCAATAATGGTCAAAGAAAACACATCAAGTGCAGAATATGATGTATAATATGCTTGAGTCAGTATCGATTAATGGACGAATGGAAAGAATTTTAAATTTGATAGCGAAGTCACTTTATGCAAGGAATATATGGAAAAAATGATGAATAGCATATGATAGAGTTTAGTCTCTCTAGTGTATAGGCTCTACTTTAAATCAAAGGATGATGCAGATCCAGGGAAATTTGATTATCATAGAATAATATGATAAATCTGAAGTTCTTCTGTCAAGCTACTTATTCATGAGGTTTTTTCTCCCAAAGCTGATTCAAGTGCCTCTTTTCATCAAATGGAAAGGGAATGTCAAAAGCATATAAGGTCACCATTAGAGAAAGAGATTCTATTGGCATACACAAAGTCTTTTTGCTTGATAATGGTAAAATATATAATCTTGTGACACAGAAAGGAAATCTGCCTGTTTGTCTCAGAGCTTATATTTATATGGTCACAGCTTGATCTGAAGTCATTCCTTGAGCTCATTTGAAATCTCAAGTAGGAATAAATGTCATCCAATGCTGAAAAGTTGTAAAGTTAATTTAATTCAGTGCTTGTTTATAAATATGGCAGGCAAGAAACTTGTGAATCTTCTCTAAAGAATTCTTAAAGAAGTAGTCATTTCAACAATAATATATTTGCATTTAAAAAAAATTGCTACAACGTGGGCTAGTATATAGTAAGATGTTCAGAGACTTTTTTTTTTAATCAGTTATCTAACTGAAAAACTTCAGG
This sequence comes from Antidorcas marsupialis, assembly GCA_006408585.1. Classification (NCBI taxonomy): domain Eukaryota; kingdom Metazoa; phylum Chordata; class Mammalia; order Artiodactyla; family Bovidae; genus Antidorcas; species Antidorcas marsupialis. Next base: position 14,022 of record SJYB01006448.1, on the reverse strand, counting down.
CTAAATCTCAAAAAACTTTCACTGGAAATCTTTATTTTATTCTAATCTGAAAATAAAATGTTGAAAATATGTTATTTTTAAAGATTACTCTTTTATATGCTTATTTTGTCACTCATTAGTTATATGTGTCCAAAATCTTCTATTAGTAATTTTCTAAATCATTTTCTAGGTAACAACATAATGTAAATCCATGAAAACTGTTGAATAATGTCATAATTTTAGGACATGTCAAGATTCATTTGTATTGATAAGACTGGAGCTAGCATTTAGTTTAGAATTCTTGTTAATATTCCTTCTCTCTCTTGTACTTTTGCTCTTGTAGCATCAGTTGAAATAGAACCAAATGATGGTGATTTGGAAATTCAGTAGAGGTTGTGTAGCTATGAAACTGGCAAATAATTTAGCTGAGAATAATTATTCAGGGGCATAATTTACCTTCAGTTCAATTCAGTTGCTCAGTCGTGTCTGACTCTTGGCAGCTCCATGAATTTCAGCACACCAGGCCTTCCTGTCCATCACCAACTCCCAGAACTCACCCTAACTCATGTGCATTGAGTCGATGATGCCATCCAGCCATCTCATCCTCTGTCATCCCCTTCTCCTCCTGCCCCCAATCCCTCCCAGCATCAGGGTCTTTTCCAATGAGTCAACTCTTCGCATGAGGTGGCCAAAGTATTGGAGTTTCAGCTTCAGCATCAGTCCTTCCAGTGAACATCCAGCACTAGTCTCCTTTAGGATAGTCTGGTTGGATCTCCTTGCAATCCAAGGGACTCACAAGAGCATTCTCCAGCACCACAGTTCAAAAACATCAATTTTTTGGTTCTCAGCTTTCTTCACAGTCCAGCTCTCACGTCCATACACGACCAATGGAAAAACTGTAGCCTTGACTAGATGGACCTTTGTTGGCAAAGTAGTATCTTTGCTTTCCAACATGCTATCTATGTTTGTCATAACTTTCCTTCCAAGGAGAAGTGTCTTTTAATTTCATGCCTACAGTCATCATCTGGAGTGATTTTGGAGCCCGCCAAAATAAAGTCTGACACTGTTTCCACTGTCTATCCATCTATTTGCCATGAAGTGATGGGACCAGAGGCCATGATCTTAGTTTTCTGAATGTTGAGCTTTAAGTCAACTTTTTCACTCTCCTCTTTCACTTTCATCAAGAGGCTTTTTAGTTCCTCTTCATTTTCTGCCATGAGGGTGGTGTCATCTGCATATCTGAGGTTACTGATATTTCTCCCAGCAATCTTCATTTTAGCTTGTGCTTCTTCCAGCCCGGTGTTTCTCATGAAGTACTCTGCATATAAGTTTTTAGAAAGTTCTTAATAAATTAAACAGAAAAGTAAATGTTTGAATCTGTTGAGGAAAAAAGAAAAAAATAAAATTGAATAAAAACTTTAAGGAATGTCTTCTTCAGTTGTATATAATTGGCTCAACATTAATTAAATTATGAAGAGGAGGAATCATGATGTATCTTTCAGATTCAATTTCTAAATTATTTCAGAGGCTCACTTTGCTTTAAATTACAAGTAAATTAATGGCAGCATGTGAAAAATGCTGACGCTTATTAATCCTGAGTTCAAACAACACACAAAATGCACTTCTATCTCAAAACCTTAAGCCTACTCTTTTATTAGTAACTACAGAGATGAGTAATTAAGGCACAGTGATTCACATAAACAAGCAATTAGCTTTGTAGTTTGAGGTATAGAAGAAAAGTAGATTTTGAAGCTTCTAAATGTCTTTGCAACTGATACATTTAAGCTTTAGTATGGCACACAAGGGTAGATCTTCCTGAATTTACACTTAATTTTGATTTTGGGTGGAGGAAAGAATAGAAAAAATAACATAATTATTTAAGGAAGTTTATTGCCAATTCTAACAAATATTACTAAAGTTATATATAAGTCTTTGGATGATACCTAGGATAAATCATAATGAAAAATAAAATAAAAAGAGCATATATATATATATATATATGAATAACTTTGTTGAATAGCATAAATTAACACAGCATTGCAAATAAACATAATTAAATAAAAATATAAAAACATAAGCATTTGGATTGATGGATGATTGGATTTATGTATTTAATAACACTAATTTGTACTCTATATTTGGGAAGATACATTGTGAGTTAAGGAAACAATATCTTTTCTCCCAAATCATCCCACCTTTGCCCTCTCCCACAGAGTCCAAGAGATTGTTCTATACATGTGTATCTCTTTTGCTGTCTCACATACATGGTTATCATTACCATCTTTCTAAATTCCATATATATGTGTTATTATATTGTATTGGTGTATTTCTTTATGGCTTACTTCACTCTGTATAATAAACTCCAGTTTCATCCACTTCATTAGAATTGATTCAAATATATTCATTTTAATGGCTGAGTAATACTCCATTATGTATATGTACCACAGCTTTCTTATACATTCATCTGCTGATGGACATCTAGGTTGCTTCCCTGTCCTGGCTATTATAAACAGTGATGTGATGAACATTGGGGTACACATGTCTCTTTCGATTCTGGTTTCCTTGGTGTGTATGCCCAGCAGTGGGATTGCTGGGTTGTATGCCAGTTTTATTTCCAGTTTTTTAAGGAATCTCCACACCGTTCTCCATAGTGGCTGTACTAGTTTGCATTCCCACCAACAGTGTAAGATGATTCCCTCTTCTCCACACTCTCTCCAGCATTTATTGATTGTAGACTTTTAGATAGCAGCCATTCTTACTGGTGTGAAATGGCACTTCATTGTGATTTTGATTTGCATTCCTCTGATAATGAGTGCTGTTGAACATCTTTTCATATTCTTGTTAGCCATCTGTATGTCTTCTTTGAAGAAATTTCTGTTTAGTTTTGGCCCATTTTTAGATTAGGTCATTTATTTTTCTGAGATTGAGTTCTAGGAGTTGTTTCTATATTTTTGAGATTCTTTGTCAATTGCTTCATTTGCTATTATTTTCTCCCATTCTGAAGGCTGCATTTTCACCTTGCTTATAATTTCCTTTGTTGTGCAGAACCTTTTAATTTTAATTAGGCCCAATTTGTTTATTTTTACTTTCATTTCCAATATTCTGGGAGGTGGGTCATAGAGGATCCTACTGTGATGTATGTTGGAGAGTGTTTTGCCTATGTTCTCCTCTAAGAGTTTTATAGTTTCTGGTCTTACATTTAGACCTTTCATCCACTTTGAGCTTACTTTTGTGTATGGTGTTAGAAAGTGTTCTAGTTCATTCTTTTACAAATGGTTCACCTGTTTTCCCAGCACTGTTTGTTAAAGACATTGTATTTTCTCCATTGTACATTCTTGCCTCCTTTGTCAAAGAAGGTGTCCATCAGTTCAATTCAGTTCACTTCAGTTGCTCAGTTGTGTCTGACTCTTTGCAACCCCCAAAATTGCAGCACACCAGGCCTTCCTGTCCATCACCAACTCCCAGAGTTCACTCAAACTCATGTCCATCGAGTCAGTGATGCCATCCAGCCATCTCACTCTCTGTTATCCCCTTCTCCTCCTGCCCTCAATCCCTCCCAGCATCAGAGTCTTTTCCAATGAGTTAACTCTTCACATGAGCTAGCCAAAGTACTGGAGTTTCAGCATCAGCATCAGTCCTTCCAAAGTACAGCTAGGACTGGTCTCTTTTAGGATGGACTGATTGGATCTCCTTGCAGTCCTAGGGATTGGTAAGAGTGCTCTCCAACACCACAGTTCAAAAGCATTAGTTCTTCAGTGCTCAGCTTTCTTCACAGTCCAACTCTCACATCCATACATGGCCACTGGGAAAACCATAGCCTTGACTAGATGGACCTTTGTTGGCAATGTAATGTCTCTACTTTTCAATATGCTATCTAGGTTGGTCATAACGTTCCTTCCAAGGAGTAAGCGTCTTTTAATTTTATGGCTGCAGTCACTATCTGCAATGATTTTGGAGCCCCCCCAAAATTAAGTTTGACACTGTGTCCACTGTCTCCTCATCTATTTCACATGAAGTGATGGGAACAGATTCCATGATCTTAATTTTCTGAATGTTGAGCTTTAAACCAGCTTTTTAACTCTCCTCTTTTATTTTCATCAAGAGGCTTTTTAGTTCCTCTTCACTTTCTGCCATAAGAGTGGTGTCATCTACATATCTGAGGTTACTGATATTTCTCCCAGCAATCTTGATTTCAGCTTGGGCTTCCTCCAGCCCAGTGTTTCTCATGATATATTCTGCATATAAGTTAAATAAGCAGGGTGACAATATACAGCCTTGACGTACTCCTTTTCCTATTTGGAACCAGTCTGTTTTTCCATGTCCAGTTCTAAGTATTGCTTTCTGACCTGCATATAGGTTTCTCAAGAGGCAGGTCAGGTGGTCTGGTATTCCCATCTCTTTCAGAATTTTCCATGGTTTATTGTGATCCATATAGTCCAAGGCTTTGGGATTGTCAATAAAGCAGAAATTGATGTTTTTCTGGAACTCTCTTCTTTTTTCCAATATCCATCAGGTGTTGGCAATTTGATCTCTGGTTCCTCTGCCTTTTCTAAAACCAGCTTGAACAGCTGGAAGTTCATGGTTCACGTACTGATGAAGCCTGACTTGGAGAATTTTGAGCATTACATTGCTAGCATGTGAGATGAATGCAATTGTGTGGTACTTTGAGCATTTGTTGGCATTGCCTTTCTTTGAAATTGGAATGAAAACTGACCTTTTCCGGTCCTGCGGCCACTGCTGAGTTTTCCAAATTTTCTGGTATATTAAGAGCATCACTTTCAGAGCATCATCTCCCAGGATTTGAAATAGCTCAACTGGAATGTCATCACCTCTACTAACTTTGTTCATAGTGATGCTTTCTAAGGCCCACTTGACTTCGTATTCCAGGATGTGTGGCTCTAGGTGAGTGATCACACCATCGTGATTGTTTCATGAAGCTCTTTTTTGTATATTTGTCACCTCTTTTTAATATCTTCTGCTTCTGTTAGGTCCATACCATTTCTGTCTTTTATGGAGCCCATATTTGTATGAAATGTTCCCTTGGTCTCTTTAATTTTCTTGAAGAGATCTCTAGTCTTTCCCATTCTGTTGTTTTCCTCTATTTCTTTGCATTGATTGCTGAGGAAGGCTTTCTTATCTCTCCTTGCTATTCTTTGGAACACTGCATTCAGATGCTTGTATCTTTCCCTTTCTCCTTAGCTTTTTGCTTCTCTTCTTTTCACAGCTATTTGTAAGACCTCCCCAGACAGCCATTTTGCTTTTCTGTATTTCTTTTCCATGGGGATGATCTTGTTCCCTCTCTCCTGTACAATGTCATGAACCTCTGTCCATAGTTCATGAGACAGTCTATCAGATCTAGTCCCTTAAATCTATTTCTCTGTTCCACTGTATAATCAGAAGAGATTTGATTTAAGTCTTACCTGAATGGTTTAGTGGTTTTCCCTACTTACTTCAATTTAAGTCTGAATTTGTCAATAAGGAGTTCATGATCTGAGCCACAGTCAGCTCCCAGTCTTATTTTTGCTGACTGTATAGAACTTCTCCATCATTGGCTACAAAGAATATAATCAATCTGATTTTGGTGTTGATCATCGGGTGATGGCCATGTGCAGTATATTCTACTGTGTTGTTGGAAGGGGATGTTTGTTATGACCCGTGCGTTCTCTTGGCAAAACTCTATTAGCCTTTGCCCTGCTTCATTCTGTGTGCCAAGGCCAAATTTGCCTGTTACTCCAGGTGTTTCTTGACTTCCTACTTTTGCATTCCAGTCCCCTATAATGAAAAGGACATCTTTTGGGGGTGTTAGTTCTAAAAGGTCTTGTAGGTCTTCATAGAACCATTCGACTTCAGCTTCTTCAGCATTACTGGTTGGGGCATAAGCTTGGATTACTGTGATATTGAATGGTTTGCCTTGGGAACGAACAGAGATGATTCTGTCGTTTTTGAGACTGCATCCAAGTACTGCATTATGGACTCTGTTGTTGACCATGATGGCTACTCCATTTCTTCTGAGGGATTCCTGCCCACAGGAGTAGATATAATGGTCATCTGAGTTTAATTCACCCATTCCAGTCCATTTTCGTTTGCTGATTCCTAGAATATAGAGAATATAGATGTTTACTCTTTCCATCTCCTGTTTGACCACTTCCAATTTGCCTTGTTTAATGGACCTGACTTTCCATGTTCCTTTGCAGTATTGCTCTTTACAGCATCAGACCTTGCTCTGTCACCAGTCACCTCCACAACTGGTTTTTTTTTTTGTTTGTTTGTTTTTTTTGCTTTGACTCCATTCCTTCATTTTTTCTGGAGTTCATTGATTAGCTCTAGTAATCTAGTAATCTAATAATTTTCTGGTGGAGTCTTTAGGGTTTTCTATATAGAGGGTCATGTCATCTGCAAACAATGAGAGTTTTACTTCTTTTCCAATTTAGATTCCTGATTGTTGTGGCCAAATCTTCCAAAACTATTTTAAATAGTAGTGGTGAAAGTGGGCACCCTTGTCTTGTTCCTGACTTTAGGGGAAATGCTTTCAATTTTTCATCATTGAGGATAATGTTTGTTGTGGGCTTGTCATATATAGCTTTTATTATGTTGATGTATGTTCCTTCTATACCTGCTTTCTAGAGGGTTTTTTTTTCTTTAACCATGAATGGATATTTAATTTTGTTAAAGGCTTTCTCTGCATCTATTGAGATAATTATATGGTTTTTATTTTTCAATTTGCTAATGTGGTTTATTACATTGATTTATTGGCAGATATTGAAGAATCTTTGCATCCTTGGGATTAACCCCACTTGGTCATGATGTATGATCTTTTTAACGTGTTGTTGGATCTTGTTTGCTGCAATTTTGTTAAGGATTTTTGCATCTATGTTCATCAGTGATATTGGCCTGTAGTTTTCTTTTTTTGTTGTTGCATCTTTGTCAGGTTTCGGTATTAAAGTGATGTGGGCCTCATAGACTGAGTTTGGAAGTTTAATTTCCTCTGCAATTTTCTGGAAGTTTGAGTAGGACAGGTGTTGGTTCTTCTCTAAATTTTTGGTAGAATTCATCTGTGAAGCCCTCAGTTCAGTTCAGTTCAGTCACTCAGTCGTGTCCAACATTTTGCGATCCCACGAATCACAGCACACCAGGTCTCCCTGTTCATCACCAACTCCCGGAGTTCACACAAATTCACATTCATTGAGTCAGTGATGCCATCCAGCCATCTCATCCTCTGTCGTCCCCTTCTCCTCCTGCCCCCAATCCCTCCCAGCAGCAAAGTATTTTCCAATGAGTCAACTCTTTGCATGAGATGGCCAAAGTACTGGAGTTTCAGCTTTAGCATCATTCCTTCCAAAGAAATCCCAGGGCTGATCTCCTGCAGAATGGACTGGTTGGATCTCCTTGCAGTCCAAGGGACTCTCAAGAATCTTCTCCAACACCACAGTTCAAAAGCATCAATTCTTCAGTGCTCAGCTTTCTTCACAGTCCAACATTCACATCCATACATGACCACTGGAAAAACCATAGCCTTGACTAGACGGATCTTTATTGGCAAAGTAATGTCTCTGCTTTTGAATATGCTATCTAGGTTGGTCATAACTTTTCTTCCAAGGAGTAAGCATCTTTTAATTTCATGGCTGCAGTCACCATCTGCAGTGATTTTGGAGCCCAAAAAAATAAAGTCTGACACTGTTTCTCCTGTTTCCCCATCTATTTCCCATGAAGTGATGGGACCGTACGCCATGATCTTCATTTTCTGAATGTTGAGCTTTAAGCCAACTTTTTCACTTTCTTCTTTCACTTTCGTGAAGAGGCTTTCTAGTTCCTCTTCACTTTCTGCCATAAGAGTGGTGTCATGTGCATATCTGAGATTACTGATATTTCTCCTGACAATCTTGATTACAGCTTGTGTTTCTTTCAGTCCAGTTTCTCCCAATTTCTTCCACTTTCTCATGATGTACTCTGCATATAAGTTAAATAGCAGGGTTACAATATACTGCCTTGATGTACTCCTTTTCCTAGTTGGAACCAGTCTGTTGTTCCATGTCCACAGGTCCTGGGCTTTTGTTTGCTAGAAGATTTCTGATTACAGTTTCAATTTCTGTGCTTGTGATGGGTCTGTTAAGATTTTCCGTTTCTTCCTGGTTCAGCTTCGGAAAGTTGTACNTATCTGAGATTACTGATATTTCTCCTGGCAATCTTGATTACAGCTTGTGTTTCTTCCAGTCCAGTTTCTCCCAGTTTCTTCCAGTTTCTCACGATGTACTCTGCATATAAGTTAAATAGCAGGGTTACAATATACTGCCTTGATGTACTCCTTTTCCTAGTTGGAACCAGTCTGTTGTTCCATGCCCACAGGTCCTGGGCTTTTGTTTGCTAGAAGATTTCTGATTACAGTTTCAATTTCTGTGCTTGTGATGGGTCTGTTAAGATTTTCCGTTTCTTCCTGGTTCAGCTTCGGAAAGTTGTACCTTTCTGAAAATTTTTCCATTTCTTCCAAGTTGTCCATTTTATTAGCATATAGTTGCTAATAGTAGTTTCTTATGATCCTTTGTATTTCTGTGTTGTCTGTTGTGATGTCTCCATTTTCATTTCTAATTTTGTTGGTTTTATTTTTCTCCTTTTGTTTCTTGATCAGTCTGGCTAATTGTTTGTCAATTTTATTATCTTCTTACAGAGCCCACTTTTGGCTTTATTGATTTTTGCTATGGTCTCTTCTGTTTCTTTTGCATTTATTTCTGCCCTAATTTTTAAGATTTCTTTCCTTCTACTAACCCTGCAGTTCTTCATTTCTTCCTTTCTAGTTACTTTAGGTGTAGAGTTAGGTTATGTATTTGACTTTTTCCTTGTTTCTTGAGGTATGCCTGTATTGCTATGAACCTTCCCCTTAGCACTGCTTTTACAGTGTCCCACAGGTTTGGTGTTGTTATATTTTCATTCGTTTCTATGCATATTTGAATTTCTTTTTTTATTTCTTCTGTGATTTGTTGGTTATTCAGCAGTGTGTTGCTTAGTCTCCATATGTTGGAATTTTTAATATTTTTTCTCCTGTAATTGAGATCTAATCTTACTTCATTGTGATCAGAAAAGATACTTGGAATGATTTCAATTTTTTATAATTTACCAAGGCTAGATTTATGGCCAAGGATGTGATCTATTCTGGAGAAGGTTCCGTGAGCACTTGAGAAAAAGGTGAACTTCACTGTTTGGGGGTGAAATGTCCTATAGATATCAGTTAGGTCTAACTGGTCTATTGTATCATTTGAAGTTTGTGTTTCCTTATTAATTTTCTGTTTAGTTGATCTGCCCATAGTTGTGAGTGGGGTATTAAAATCTCCCACTATTATTGTTGTGTTATAGTTAATTTCCCCTTTCATACTTGTTAGCATTTGTCTTACATATTGCGGTGCTCCTATGTTGTGTGCATATATATTTATAATTGTTATATTTTATTGGATTGCTCCTTTGATCATTATGTAGTGTCCTTCTTTGTCTGTTTTCACAGCCTTTGTTTTAAAGTCTATTTTATCTGGTATGAGTATTGCTACTCCTGCTTACTTTTGGTCTCTATTTGCTTGGAATATCTTTTTCCAGCCCTTCACTTTAAGCCTGTATGTGTCCCTTGTTTTGAGGTGGGTCTCTTGTAGACAACATATATGAGTGAGTGAGTAAAGTAGCTCAGTCGTGTCTGACTCTTTGTCACCCCGTGGACTGTAGCCCACCAGGCTCCTCTGTCCATGAAATTCTCCAGGAAAGAATACTAGAGTGGGTTGCCATTTCCTTCTCCAGGGGATCTTTCCAACCCAGGGATCGAACTCAGGTCTCCTGCATTGCAGGCAGATGCTTTATCCTCTGAGCCACCAGGGAATTAGAGGCAGACAACATATATAGGGGTCTTGTTTTTGCATCCATTCAGCCAGTCTTTGTCTTTTGTTTGGGACATTCAACCCATTTACATTTAATGTAATTATTGATAAGTATGATCCCATTGCCATATACTTTATTGCTTTGGGTTTGAATTTATATACCCTTTTTGTGTTTCCTGTCTAGAGAATATCCTTTAGCATTTGTTGAAGACCTGGTTTTGTGGTGCTGAATTCTCTCAGCTTTTGCTTGACTGTAAAACTTTTGATTTCTCCTTCATATTTGACTGAGATCCTTACTGAGTACAGTAATCTGGGCTGTAAGTTATTTTCTTTCATCACTTTAAGTATGCCCTGCCATTCCTTCTTGGCCTGGAGAGTTTCTATGGAAAGATTAGCTGTTATCCTTATGGGAATCCCCTTGTGTATTATTTGTTGTTTTTCCCTTGCTGATTTTAATATTTGTTCTTTGTGTTCGATCTTTGTTAATTTGATTAATGTGTGTCTTGGGGTGTTTCGCCTTGGGTTTATCCTGTTTGGGACTTTCTGGGTTTCTTGGACTTGGGTGATTATTTCCTTCCCCATTTTAGGGGAGTTTTCAACTATTATCTTCTCAAGCATTTTCTCATGGTCATTCTTTATGTCTTCTTCTGAGAGTCCTTTGATTCGAATATTGGGGAGTTTAACATTGTCCCAGAGGTCTCTGAGATTGTCCTCATTTCTTTTCATTTATTTTTCTTTTTTCTTCTCTGTTTCATTTATTTCTACCATTCTATTTTCTACTTCATTTATCCTATCTTCTGCCTCCATTATTCTACTGTTGGTTCCCTCCAGAGTGTTTTTGATCTCACTTATTGCATTATTCATTATATATTGACTTTTTTTTTTCTAGGCCCTTGTTAAACCTTTTTGCATCTTCTCATTCCTTGTCTCCAGTCTATATTTATCTGTAACTCCATTTTGTTTTCAAGATTTTGGATCTTTTTCATTGTCATTATTTGGAATTCTTTATCAGGTAGATTCCTTATCTCTTCCTTTTTTGTTTGGTTTGGTGGGCATTTATCTTGTTTCTTTACCTGCTGGGTATTTCTCTGCCTTTTCATCTTGTTTATATTGCTGTGTTTGGGGTGGCCTTTCCATATTCTGGCAATTTGTGGAGTTCTCTCTATTGTGGTTTCTTTGCTATTTGTGGGGTTGAACAGGTTGCTTGTTAAGGTTTCCTGGTTAGGGAAGCTTGTGTCACTGTTATGGTGGGTGGAGCTGTATTTCTTCTCTCTGGAGTGCAATGAAGTGCCCAGTAATGAGTTATGACATGTCAGTGGGTTTGGTGTTTCTTTGGGCATCCTGTATATTGAAGCTCAGGGCTATATTCCTATGTTGCTGGAGAAGTTGCATGGTATGTCTTGCTCTGGAACTTGTTGGCCCTTTGATGGTGCTTGGTTTCCATTTAGGTATAGAAGCATTTGATGAGCTCCTATCGATTAATGTTCCCTGGAGTCTGGAGTTCTCTGGTGTTCTCAGGATTTGGACTTAAGCCTCCTTCCTCTGGTTTTCAGTCTTATTCTTACAATAGCCTCAAGACTTCTCCATCTATACAGCACCAATGATAAAACATCTAGATTAATAATGGAAAGTTTCTCCACAGTGAGGGACACCCAGAGAGGTACACAGAGTTACACGGAGAAGAGAATAGGGAGGTGGGAGATAGAGGTGATCAGGAGGAAATGGGGTGGAATCAAAAGAAGAGAGAGCAAGCTAGCCAGTAATCACTTCCTTATGTGCTCTCCACAGTCCAGATCCCTCAGAGATGTTCATGGAGTTACACAGAGAAGAGAAGAGGGAAGAAAGAGACAGAGGTGGCTGGGAGGGTAAAGGGGAGAATCAAAAGGAGAGAGACAGAGCCAACGAATAACCCGTTCCTTAAGTGTTCTCCACCGTCGGGAACACACAGAGATTTACAGAGTTGGGTAGAGAAGAGAAGGGAGAGGGAGGAGATAGAGGTGACCTGGTGGAGAAAAAGGAGAGTCCAAAGCGGGAGAGAGTGGTCAACCCAGTAATCTCGCTCCCAAGTAAAAATGGGTACTGAAGATTGGGTTCTTAAAGGTACAGAACTGAAAACAAATACCAAACACAAAGATTAAAAATCTAAAGTAGAGGTTGGATTCTCAAGAAAACAATATTAAAGGAAAAAACAAAGTCACAAAAATTTATATATATATATATACATATATAAAGTTTGCTTTAAAAATAGGGTCTTTTTTTGCAAAGTAATAGTAGGTTATAAAAATGAAAATTAAAGGAGTAATAGAGGACTTAAATTTTTTAAAATTAATTTAAAAAATGATAATAGTAAAAATATATCTAGGACTTTCTCTGGTGGTGTTGTGGACAGTGTCAGATCAGTTCATTTTCAGATAGTTCCTTGACCTGGGTTATACTTCTCAAGATCTATAGGCCACTTCCTATGTAGGCGGTGCTAACCACTGGGTTTTAATCTATTGCACCTGTCATTTCCAAGGCGGTTCCCTCTCTTTTAGCTTCTTCTGTGTGCTGGTCTCTTCAGTATCTAATTTCCACCCTGACACAAGGGGGCGGTGGTGGACACTTTTTTAGGCTCAGTTGTGCTGTGGGGAGGGAGGACCACTACAAACAAATAACACTGGCATGTGCTCGCAGTGTCTCGGCCACACTGGGTTTGCCTCTGCTCACGGTGTGTGTGCTTTCCCTGTCTATACTGCTTAGGCTCTAGTTTGCTCTGCCGGGAACTGTCTGAGGCCAGCCCTGCATTTTCCAGGTCTAAGCGGCTCAGGTTCAGGTACTTGGGTACTCCACAAGAGCACAGACTTGGTTGAACCTGCGTTTAGTACCCTCCCCAGGTTTGAGCAGCTCAGGTGACCAGGTGCTTGGCAAGCATGGTCGCTGCAACTTATCGCCTCCCCCATCCCTGCTGTTTGGTTTTCTGAATGTATAACCAGCACACNCTAATTTCCACCCTGACACAAGGGGGCGGTGGTGGACACTTTTTTAGGCTCAGTTGTGCTGTGGGGAGGGAGGACCACTACAAACAAATAACACTGGCATGTGCTCGCAGTGTCTCGGCCACACTGGGTTTGCCTCTGCTCACGGTGTGTGTGCTTTCCCTGTCTATACTGCTTAGGCTCTAGTTTGCTCTGCCGGGAACTGTCTGAGGCCAGCCCTGCATTTTCCAGGTCTAAGCGGCTCAGGTTCAGGTACTTGGGTACTCCACAAGAGCACAGACTTGGTTGAACCTGCGTTTAGTACCCTCCCCAGGTTTGAGCAGCTCAGGTGACCAGGTGCTTGGCAAGCATGGTCGCTGCAACTTATCGCCTCCCCCATCCCTGCTGTTCGGTTTTCTGGGTGTATAACCAGCACACCTTCTCAGGTGTGCCATGTGTCTCTTCTGAGGAGCTGATCTCTGGCTCTGACCCTCCTGGTGGATTTCAACTGTCCAGAATCCCAAGAAGTCTTGGTTAGTCTGCTTGCAGTTTGGTAGATGATGACTCTCTGGGGCTGTGATTGCCCCCTTCTGGCTCTGGCTGCCCTCGCCTGCTTGTCTCCAGCAGGGGATGGGCTGGTGCACAGCCGGCTAGCTCTACTCAGTCCTTTGTTCTGTGAGTGGGCCTGGCAGTGTCTTAGGTTGGCGCTTTTCACAGGATAGCCATCCCACAGTCTGGTTTGCTATCTCAAGTTAGTTCCCTCAGATTGCCCTCGGGGCATTCAGGCCGGGTCCTGACTCTAAGCAATGCAGCCGATGCCTCCCTGCCCAGCCCCCTCTTGCTAGTGGCGGATGTGGGAGTCTGTGCTGCTTCTCTACTGGGAGTTACCATTGGGCACATAATCTGTGGGTTTTAATTATTTAATTTATTTTTCCTCCTAGTTATGTTGCCCTCTGAGGTTCCAAGGCTCGCCACAGACTTGCCAGTGAGAGTGTTTCCTGGTGTTTGGAAACTTGTCTCTTTTTAAAAACTCCTTTCCCAGGCTGGATCTCTGTGTCCTTACCTCTTTTGTCTCTCTTTTCATCTTTTATATTTTTTCCTACCTTCTTTCAGAGACAATGGGCTGCTTTTCTGGGTACCTGATGTCCTCTGCCAGCATTCATAAGTTGTTTTGTGGAATTTACTCAGCGTTCAAATGTTCTTTTGATGAATTTGTGGGGGAGAAAGTGGTCTCCCAG
>SJYB01006447.1:0-31949 GCA_006408585.1 Antidorcas marsupialis | reverse complement strand
TTCCCATTTCAAGTGTGTTTACCATCCTTACAAAAGCCAGTGGCCCCTCTATTTCCCCCTCTCTACCTCCGTCCCTGACCTGTTGCCCCTTCGTGTGAACTGAGAGTCCTTTCCAACCCCTCCTGGTAATGCTCTCTCTCCCTCTCTGTCATTTGGTCCAGGTCTTCATTTAAGGTGTCCCCTCTCACCTTGTCCCATGCCCCTGATAGCCACGGGCAGGCCATCAGCCAATCACCTGCCCAGAGCCTGAGAAGTCCTACCTGTGGAGCTGCAGAGCCCGGCGTACGGCCTGAAGTTATGAGGTTGCCCTGGCCTGTTTGGGGGGACAGACCGGTGGGGACAAAGAGAAGAGAGGCGGTACAGGCTAGTGATGGTTCGAGTGTGGTCTGGAGTCAGGCTGCCTGGGAATCAAGTTCAGCTCCGTCCTCTAGCTGTGTGAGCGTGGGCAGATCCCTTAACTTCCCTAAGACTCATTTTCCCCTTCTGCACACCGGGGATAATCATAGCCCTTCCCTGACAGCATCATCAGAATTAAGTAACAAAATGCAGCTGCATGGAAAGAAAACACTCAGCTCAGGCCAGCCCGTCTAGTCATGAGCACGAGGAGCAGCGTGCGCTTCGTGAAGCGCCGTTCACGTCGTCTGCGCTCGGGGCTGCACGGTGCAGTGCAGAGGGCGAGGGCGGGGGCTCCTGACCTCCTGGTCCTGGCCCCGCTCTGCCAGTGGGTGGCCCTTGGGCGAGCTATGCGACAGCTCTGCGCCTCGGTTTCCTCATCTGTAAAGTGGTGGTTATCACGGCAGACACCTCACAAGGGCGTGTGGACTGCTGCTCACAAAACACTGAGAACAGTGACTGGCTCAGAGGAAGCACCTTGGTCTCACGGTTAAGCGAGGGAGATGCCGTGAGACACGACAGAGGGGCACAGACACCAGCACGCGCTGACACTCTCTGACCCCCGCTGTCTTATCCGCCAAGGGGTCATGGTGGCAGTAGCTCACAGAGTTGCTCTGGAGACCAGAGGAGGCCAGGTGGTGACCCTCCCCACAAGCATGACTATCATCGGCTTGGGCTCCACGCCCCCCGCACAGCTGGCTGGGCAGACGCGTGTCCTTGTGTCCCCAGAGAGGGGGCCTGCACCCACCCCGGCTGAAAGGACCTGGCCTCACTCTCTGCTCTTTCACCCCCAGACGTTTAATGAATTCGAGATCGAGCAGCACCAGGAATGTGCCTACGACCACCTGGAACTGTACGACGGGCCTGACAGCCAGGCCCCTGTCCTCGGCCGTTTTTGCGGCAGCAAGAAGCCGGACCCTGTGGTGGCCTCTGGCAGCAGCCTGTTTCTCCGGTTTTATTCGGACGCCTCGGTGCAGAGGAGAGGATTCCAGGCTGTGCACAGCACAGGTGCGTGGCCTGGGGCCCTGGCCTTCAGCTAATCCCCATGTGGACCCGAGATAGATGAGTGAGGAAGGCAGGGAAAGGACTACCTTTAATTCTGATTATTGTGGGGACGGGAGGTGTGCGATGATGTGTCCCTTTTAAAATGAAACATGAACAGCCATGGAAAGAGAGTTGTTTTACTGTCTTTGACAACCTATTAAGTGAGCAACCCCTTTTTCGGTGCCAAACTTCTTACATCTCTTCCTTTCTTCCTCCTGCCCTCCTTTTAAACTTTTATTTGTGATTTTGCTGTTTTGTGAAACCCTGGGTCTGGGTGCTGAATGGTGGAAAGAAGTCCTCTGTACCCCTCCAAGAAGCAGTTCCAAAAAAATGAAAAGTGTTTCTGTTTCCCGTTATTTTCTCACTTGAAATAAACAGCCTTAATCAGCCCTTTGGAGGAAAATGTTTATGCTTATAACTTACATTATTTACCATGCTAAACAGAAGAAAGTCAGTAAGAACATTGGCTCTGCTCTTTAGCCACTTAAAGGATACAGCCTGGGACTTGTTCAGCCGCTAAGTTGTGTCCGACTCTTGGCGACTCCTCTTTGCAGCACGCCAGGCTTCCCTGTCCTTCACCATCTCCGGGAGCTTGCTCAGACTCACGTCCATGGAGTTGGAGATGCCATCCAACCATCTCATCCTCTGTCACCCCCTTCTCCTGCCCTCATACCGCCTGGGACTAGAATCCATGAAGCAACCTTGACTTTCTGATCCTCGCCCTCTGACAAAGCAGCGGCAGTGAGGCTCGCTCAGAGCCTGCGATCATGATCATGATCTCTGTGAGGTTTTCTGATCCCTTTTACAGCCCCTCCTCCCAGTTTTTTTCCTAGAGCCAGAAAATATAAATCAGATGAGACAAAGTGACAGCCAGCGTCTTTGAAGCCTGGCTGACCCTGGCCGCGAACTCCTCACTGTTCACGGCTGCATCACCACTTCCCTGGTGACGTTCAAAAGCCACTGACTAGTGACTTCACCCTCTTGTCCCTGCAGACTGAGTGTGGGTGCTCAGGGTGGGTCAGGGTCCTGCAGGAAACAGGGCCACACTCAGGTGGGGTCAGAGGGACTGTTTACAGAGAGGTGGACAGGATGTGGGGACTCCACAGGGGCTGTGCAACAACCATGGCTAAGATGCAAGGCTGTCACTCCCATCAGTCTCAATGACAGAGGCGGGGGATCCGTTCCTGAAGCCTAGAGACAAATGCAGGCAAGCAGAAGGGCCCCAAACAAGAGCTATGACTTGCAGTCAAAGGACACAGCCTGCGGTGACGAGGCAGGGAGGGGCCTGGGACTGGTGCCCCGACCTCTTCTTCCCGGATCTGCTCGTGCTGCCTGTGGCTGGATCAGGGGCCCAAGGGGCTCGTCCATGTAGGCCCAGAGGTCTGCCTCCAGGGGCCAGGGCAGGTGGGAAGAGGAGAGGAGATCTGGCAGGATGGGTGGGAGGCATCCTACCCGGCTCAGCCCTCATTTCATTGCCAGCCACATCTCAAGAATTTGAAATTTTCCAAAGACAGCTCAGACCTGGAAGAAAATCTAAGCCAGAGCACACTCGGGGCTGAGAGTTGGCAGTTGGACAGGACTGGGGCCAGGCTGGATGTGGAGCTCCAGCTGGGTGGGGGACAGTGGNCCCTCCCCGGCGCACACACACTGTCCCCAGGAGTGATTCCCACCGGCTGGGCGGCTCGAGCGGCCGGGGTCCTGGTGCCCGGGGCGCGGGGACTTCCTGGGCCTGGTTCCTCGACGTCACCCCCGAAACCCGCGCGCCGCCGCCCGCGGCCCCAAACCACCCGCCGGTGCCCCGCGCGGCCTCGGCCCCGCTCAGTCCGCAGCCCCGTGCAGAGCCGGCCGGGAGCGCAGGGCCAGGACACGCGCGGGGCTTTCCCTGGGGACCGGACGCGGGGCGAGCTGTCGCTAAAGGAAAACCCGAAAGAGCTCAGGCGTCTCCGAGCTTCTCTCGCCGGGAAGAATCACGCTCACGCTGCAGAGCCGCGAGGAACACAGAGGCAAGGGCAGCGCCGTTTTGAGGGCCACTCTCAGCCACACCGTCCGAGAATGACCGTCCTGCTCGGGGCATCTGTTCGGAAGGTTATGCTCGCTCCCGAGGAAGGGCAAGTCGAGAGACCTCCTCGCGTGCCTGAGACACCACCTGGCTCCCGGGTTCAGAGCAGAGAAAAGGGCGTGAGGGGGTCCCCCAGGGGTTACCCACACCTTCCGCACCAGCTGACACCCCTCGCCCGCGGGGAGTCGAGTTGGAACGTCGGCGTCCTTCGTACTATGACCAGCATCAGTAAGAAGTGTTATTTCAGAGGCACTTGGTGTCTGTGGTTTGATGTTTAATCGATGGACTTCTATTGACAAGCCCCCACATCCGAGGCCTTCTGGAGACCCCATTCCTTTCCAGCTGGAGCCGCAGAGCAGGGACCAAGGGGGACGTGGCCTTCCTTCCAACAGTCTGGACTCACCCAGGCTGCGGGGCGGGCACGTGTAAACCGGCCCTGGTCCCCACACACGCGCCTGCTCCACAGAGATTAACCCATGGCCAGCGTCAATGTGCGCTCCCAGGCGCGTGTGAAACCAGCTGGAATGGCCTTTCCAGCAGACCTTTGCCGCAGGAAAAGGGCTGTTTCCCTCTAAGTAAGCACCTCACGGGGATTCCCAAACTACTTGACGATGACCCAATTTGTTCATTCAAGAGGATAAATTCCTCCTAGACATATATTATTGTTGTTATGGTTTCCGTTGTTAAATTATACATAAAAGGCCACCAAGCCTGTTTTAGAAATGCAGTGTTTTCAGAACATGAATCTTAATGAGATCCTTATTTTAAATGATGCCTGAGAGTGTGCTATATCTTAGATCGCTCTTTATACTTTCACCAATTTGTAATCCTAAATGCATTTCCTAAAAATTGTTGTAAAATACATTTTCTTAGAATATGTTCATTCACCACCTGAGACGGGCCTGTTTGTTGTTCAGTTAAGTCATGTCTGACTCTCTGTGGCCCCATGGACTGCAGCATGCCAGGCTCCTCTTGCTCTTGCAAAAGGAAATTCGAATATGGAGAGTTACCTCAAATTCATATTCACTGAGTGGGTGATGCTATCTAACCATCTCATCTTCTGCCTTTAATCTCTCCTCGCATCAGGGCCTCAGGTAGCCAAAGAGCTAAGAGCCAAGAGCTTCAGCATCAGTCTTTCCAGTGAATATTCAGGGTTGTTGCCTTTTTGGTTATCTTGGGGTGAACAAAGGATAGAATGTACAATTAAAAGAGGTTTTCCAAAATGATGCACTCTTTCATGCCCATCTCCTGCAAAATAAGCCCCCAGGGTTTGTCTTTACTAGGTCCACTCTTCCTCTGTAAACTTTCCCCACTTCTCTGACAAAGTGTTTTTAAGCATGAACAAATCCATAAGTGTGCATTTCCCAAAGTGTGGTTCTTCCAACACCAGTCTTGCAAGATCACCTGTGGAAAGGAAGTTGGCCAGAGCACCTGGGAAAACTGTTCATTCTCCCCTTGCGATGTTTCCACATCACACCAGGCGCTCAGTCAAGACACCTGCAGAGCTTGCCATGGTTCAGCATTTCTCAGATCTGAGTGTGGAAACTGTGTCCAAACAAGGCTCAGTAACGTGCTGTGGGACTTTCACTTCTAGGATTACATGTTAGGAATTAGTGCTTTAAACCAGCTCATGTATGGATGGGTCATTCATGCTGGGATAAGCCAAGCTGCAGCATAAGAATTTTTTTCAGAGAATGAAAAGGAAGCTGACCCTAGTTGCCCTTAATGAATTTCATAAATCCACTGCATTTAAAAAATGCTTTAAATATTAGGTGAACAATCCACAGATGAATAGATAAAGATGTGATATATAGAGATGGGTGCACACATATATATAATGGAACCTCGAAAGTGAAGTCACTCAGTCGTGTCCAACTCCTTGTGACCCCATGGACTGTAGCCTACCAGGCTCCTCCCTCCATGGGATTCTCCAGGCAAGAGTACTGGAGTGGGTTGCCATTTCCTTTCTGAGCCATAAAAAGAAGGAAGTCTTGCCATTTGCAACAACATGATGGATTGGAGGGTATTATGCTCAGCAAAATAAATCAGACAGAGAAAGGCAAATACCATATAATTTCGCAGTATATGTGAAACAAATAAACATAGCAAAACAGAAACAGAGCTATAGACACAGAGAACAGACAGGTGGTGGTCAGGGTAGAGGGGAGGAAACGGAGGAGAGAGATAGGAGAGGGGGACTAAGAGGTACAGCCTCCCAGCTGCAAAACAAATGAGGCCCAGGGATGACGTATGCAGGGTGGGGAACAGAGTCAGTGACTATGTAATGTCTTTGTACAGTGACAAGTGTTGACTAGATTCTCATGGTGATCAGTCTCAAATGTATAGAAATACTGAATCACAATGTTGTGTAACAAGAATTCACATGGCGCTATAGGTCAGTTATACTTCAGAGACAAACACACAAACAACTCATAGCAAGAGATCAGGCTTCTGGTTTCCAGAAGCTAGGGGTGGGGGAAGGGGGACTCGATGAAAGTGCTCAAAAGGGACAAACTCCCCCAACACGGATCTGCTGTACAGCACAGGGAACCACACTCAAGACTGTGACAGCTACAAAAGAAGAGAGTCTAAAAAAACAGATATGCATGTGTGCACAACTGAATTTATACACCTAAAACTAACACAGCATATACATCAAATATACACTTTTGATTTAAACATTATCAATCAAATATACGTCTATAAAAATAAAAAAAATTTTTTAAGTAAAAAGGTTTCTGGAATTCAGAGGAAACAGAACATTAAAAAATGTATCAATTATTGTGAAAGCAATCTGATTCTGTGCAGATCATCTGAAAGCAAAAGGAATGTGAGGACAAAAAGGAATAGAAAGTCTCCTACATTCCTGCCCCCGAAAGGTGTGAGCCTCAAGGTATGAGATGAATGAGTGCTAGGAATGTGATGCACAATATAATAGATGTATTTAGCGCTGCTGTATGTTGTAAACAAAAGCTATTAAGAGTAAATCCTAAGAGTTCCCAACACAAGAAAAAAATTTTCTAGTTCTTTAATTTTGTGTCTGTATGACGTGATGGATGTTCACTGAACTGTGATAATCTTTTCATGATGTTTCTAAGTCAAATCATTATGCTCTACACCTTAAGCTTATATAGTGCTGTATGTCGATTACCTCCCGATAAAACTGGGAAAATATATAGATACATGTATATATATATTCTGTGTATATATGTATATACACCATATAAATGTATATAAATAGACACTGTGTCAAAACTCTGAAACTACACAGAAAAAGAAGGTTCCAGAAATAATCTCTTTTTGCCCATGGGAGCTACAGTCCCAAGTAAGGCAGACACCATCTTTGCTGAGTCAGCGCCCGGCGCAGCTGCGGCTTCGGACACCCCTGCCCTGGATGCAGCCTCCTGCTGTGCTCGGGAGAGGGGCCCCGGTCCACGCCTGCTCCATTGCCTGACCCACCTCTGTCCCCAGAAGACCGTCCTGCCCGCCAGCCGAGTCTATGTTCCCAGAGGCCTGCGTGGCCGACAAGTCTCTTCAACCTCTTCCTTCCCTCACAGCAGAGGGCAGGGCAAAAAAACACACAACCATCATCCTTGAGATCAAGAAAGTGAAACTAGCAGCCGAATGGCTGCTCAAACTGTGGCCCATCTGGACCGACTTGGATTCAATAAAACCTTTTATAAAAGGAACTCCAGGTGTTTCAAGCACCTGACCTAATAGGAAGCAAGGAGCAGCCACGTGAAAGGAGCTGTATTGAAATTTCTCCATCAGAGAATCTTTAGAAAGTGAGAGAGAAGCATTTTTTTAATCAAACTTTTAATTTTGTATTGGAGTATAGCTGATTAACAATGTTGTGATAGTTTCAGGTGGACGGCATAGGGACTTAAAACACTGAACAAATCGCCTTTAGACAACCCTTCCTACCCCAGGCTCCCACTAGGACCTTTCTCTGCACGCCTCCCCACACACACATCAAGGCACAACAGGTAACATGAATATAACTAAGAAATTAGGCATTGAATTTGTCTCATGTTCCTCTCAACACTTAGTGGAAAAAAATAGATGCTCCATAAATACCAATTAATTGGTTAATTAACTGATCAGCTGATGCCCCTTCTAAAGTTATTTATTATCCGAGAGAACCTGGAGTTACACTGTAAAGACTTTGTTCCTGTTTTACCCCCAGGAGATTATTTTTTATTTCAAAGGAGTCTCACAGTTTAAACTGGACTGTGAAAAATGAACCAGAACAGGCGGGCAGATACTTCTCAGAATCTATTCCACCCACAAAATTTGCATTACATTTGATGGTATTTGTCAGACGCCCTCAAGCCCTTCCTATTTATCATCCTCTCCCAGAATAGCTGGAATCCATGCATATTTGCTTTCTGTCCCCTAATAATTATGAATTTTATGGAAACTTCTGAAAGGAATGGAAATGATAGGCAAAAATAGATTCATCTCAGCCCACCAAATGATTGCTTTTAAAGATATAAACAAGCTTAATTTCATCACTAAGAACTATAGGTTATCACATCACATATACCATTAAACAAGTGAGTTCACCTTGAGAAAGTTCGCTGTGCTGGGCTATATGAAACCCAGCATCTGCTTCTTTAAATACTCATATTTGAATTGGCTAGCTATGTTTAAAGTAGAAAATGTTATCCAGTGGGCATCTGGTTAAGAATTTGCAAGCAAAGATCCCTGCTTCTCATACTTTCACAGAAAATGAAAGTGATACTTAACTATCAAAATAAAAACCCTCTGAATCTACCTACAGGAGGCAGCTTCCCCTTTTTCTGTTATTTTTAACTCCCACAAAGTGGAAGAACTGAAAGAGATCTTTCGGTGCTGATGCAAAAAAACTGGTCTTTTTCTGTTCAGAAGTCACTTCTTCAGGCAGTTTATAGCATCTTTGAACAATGAGACTTTGTGGTAAAATCAAGTGTGGATCCTAGCTTGGGAAGTTGTCATGGGTTTCATAAGTGCTTTTGATTCTGCCAGTGATTGAGGTCTGTGCGTTCCTGGCATGTGCTCAGCGCCCCAAGAAACACTTACCAAATGTTGTCTTTGGACGTTTGTGACCTTTAAAGCCCCAGGCTGCCCCTTCAGCCTTGCTCTCCTTCTCCAGGGAAGGAGGCCTCATATCCACAGTCTGTGCAAGCGGAAGCGAGGTGACAGACAGGCTCTCCTTGCACAGGGCTTCTCTCCGGTCGGGAAAATGGGGCCGCTGCAGGCTGCTGTTTACCCTGCCACCTCTCGGCCTTACCAGAAATGACACCTCCGTGCAGAGCCCTGCCGCATGCTGTCTCCCCGAGGCATTTGTGCTTTTACGCGAGGGGAAGGGCTCAGAGACCCTCCTGGAGAGAAAGTTGTGAAAGCCCTGGACCTTCTTTCTGGGGAAAAACACGTGCACACAAAAATCCTGACCCTGAAGGCCTCCCAAGTACCCACGCCCGAGTACACCACACATCCAGCAGCGCAGCCTCGGATTTTGTGCGATGACCAAAAAAAATCTGTAGCGCGGAAGAAAGTGGGCGATCCGGGAGGATCACCAGAATGCGAGATTCAGAAGGATAATTCTGATTTTTAGTTCAAAATTGGCTGTGTATTGAAAGAATTTTAAAAAATAAGTAACCTCCATCAACCTTTCCCTGCAGCCGAGAATGTTTGAATTTCAAAGGTAATCAGTGGGAAAGGCTCACTGGGAGTTCCAGGTGACATTTCCAACAGAAGCATGATGTTTTGACACCCCCGTGCTGATCTCCAAGTCACCTGGAGCCGAGTTTTGGGCAGGTGGCAGTCTGGAGCCAGTGGTCTGATCACTGGCTTGGTTCATAGCGATGACATCTGGTCCTGTGAACGCCGCCTCTGCGCTGCTCTGGACAGTGTGCGCACGCTCAGCCGCTCAGCCGCGTCCCACTCTGCAGCCCCACGGACTTCGGCCCCCCAGGCTCCTCTGTCCATGGGGTTTCCCAGGCAAGAGCACCAGAATGGGTCCCCATGCCCTCCTCCAGGGGATCTTCCCGACGCAGGGATGGAGCCCGCGTCTCCCGCACTGTCAGGCTGGTTCTCTACCTCTGAGCCACCTGGGAAGCCTTGTTCTGAACATACCCTGTGCTTTCCTGATCTGGAGTCCTCCCCACCGCCCCGCCTCCCATTTCCCACCTAGGGAGGGGGACGCACAGTCCTTAGAGCATCTGAGTAGCTGCTGGGATTCATCCACCTGGCCTTCCTCCCTAATGGGTGATTGGCAGACACCTAAAGAGCTATCGATCCACCCGGCCGGCCCAGTGCCCTGGCTTTCTACCTGTCAGCGTGCCCAAGGTACTGACCCAGAAACACTTGGAACCCTACACACGTCCCCTCCTCCAGACGAACACTCTCTTCATGGGGTCCCCTGTGCCCGCTGTAGACTCGGGGAAGAAGTTAATCTTAACGTCGCTGGACACAGAATCTGATGGCTCCGTCTGCCCAGAGGACAAGAAGCCCTCTCAATCCGCTTTTTGTTCTCATTGAGTTAGAGTTTTCTCTTTGCTTTGTTACTCTCATAGCTCTCAGGTAGCGTGTCATTCCAGCAGCATGTAGTATTTTATCCTGAAAAATAATCATCGTTATTTTATGAGTGGGAGAGAGCTTCCCTAACATGCCGTGTGTTGCTACAGCTAAGACTGACTTGACAGACTCTTAGCTGCTGAAGCCATGAGCCTTAATAATGTCGCCTCTAGCCCAAGCTGGGCTGCTTCAGGAGTTTTATTAATGTAATAAAATGTAGCTTTTACAGCTATCTGCAGCATGTAACTACAAATGCATATTATTGATATTATCAGTGTGATGCTTGAATCTCCTTTTCCATTAATGGAAACGCTGCATTTTATACATGAGTTATACAAAGAATTAATGATGGTGTATACAAGTCTGTCTACAAGTAGATATTTTAGAAGCAATTATACTCATATGAGAGCAATCCTCTCTTGAATAACAGCTTTTGTTCCAAAAATTGATTTTAAATTCATTTGTTCATAAACATAACATGATCCTCACAAGGAAAAAAGTGAACACAGTCAATTAAAGCTGAGGTGTTTGGTTTGTCTGTTTGTTTTCTGGCTGGCTCTGCCGGCTGGCAGGACCTTAGTTCCCCAACCAGGGACTGAACCTGGGCCCTGCAGCGAAAGCGTGGAGTCCTAACCACTGGACCGCCGCGAACTCCCCTAAAGCTCAGTTTCAAGAGAGAAGGGCAGACGTGGGACATGGCATCGGTTCCTGCAAAGCTGCCCCTGTTCATGGTTTTAAGAAATGATGTCCACTTTTACGTTGCCTCTCTTTCCCAGAACTTGACATTCCCAAGGCGGCGCTGCAAACAGAGGTGGTGAAGAGGTAACCGTGTCGGGATGGCACCCTGGAAGTGAGTCCTGGCACCACAAGGGTGCAGAGGTCACAGCAGAACTAACGTGGCCCCGGGCACCCCTGGACCCTCTGCCCACTCTTGCTGCTGACTCACCCTTGCCACTCGTGCCCTGGGGGACCCTCTGGACAGGATCTCAGAGCAGCTTCCCCCGTCCCCCTGATCTCTGCAGTCCATTTTTCTAGGAGGACGGCCTTGCTTCACCAGACTCAGGCTCCCAGTGCCCTGCCCCTTCCTTTGTAACTGAAGTGCAGTTGGTTCACAGTGTCATGTCACAGCGCATGCTTCAGTTAGACGTTTGAAAGTGTTAGTCACTCGGTCGTGTCCAACTCTTTGCCACCCTATGGGCTGTGGCCCGCCAGGCTCTTCTGCCCACGGGACTCTCCAGGCAAGAATACTGGACTCAGTTGCCATGCCCTCCTCCAGGGCATCTTCCTGACCCAGGGACTGAACCAGGGTCCCTGCACTGCAGGCAGATTCTTTACTGTCTGAGCCGCCATGGAAGCCCAGTTATCTCTACACACGTGTCTAGCGTTTTTCAAATTCTTTTCCCATTTATGCCATCACAGAGCATTAAGCAGAGTTCCCAGTGCTATGTAGTAGGCCCTTGTTGGTTATCTGTCTCTGCCCATAATATTTAAAACAACGCTAACTCCAGCTTGATTACCACCAAAAAGATCATCTCTAAAACTCAATGACATCAAGGGTCTAGTCTGGACTTCTTAAACCAGAAACCAGAGTTAACCGGAATAGGAATAAGAATTTTTGGTTTGTAGAAGGTGAAAAAAAAAAAAAAAAAACCTTCTAGAACATGTTTCTTCACAAGAAGGGGACAGGCCTCATCGGGCTCATGAAACCAAAGGGGAAGAAGATGCTGACACCCTGATTTCAGAGCCCACAAGAGAGAGGGGAGGCCGTGTGTTCCTGAGGCAGTGGCCAGGGGCCAGCCCCAAGCTGGGCTCTCGGAGGGCCCGCACCTCACCGGCTCACCCAGGAGACAGGCGCCG
This sequence comes from Antidorcas marsupialis, assembly GCA_006408585.1. NCBI lineage: Eukaryota > Metazoa > Chordata > Mammalia > Artiodactyla > Bovidae > Antidorcas > Antidorcas marsupialis. The sequence goes on along the minus strand of SJYB01006447.1, from coordinate 20,038 downwards.
CGGTCTCAGCCCCGCTCCACAGATGAGAGACTCGGGGCCCAGAAGACTCCCGTCTTACGCCGAAGGTGCCACAGCTACCAGCGGAAGAAGCAGTACGGACCCCAGGTGGACGTGCATGCACGCACTGTTTGTAAAGCAGGACGGGGCTTTGTGAAAGCTGTCCCACCCACCTGTGGGGAGCCCCTCAGCCCGGAAAGACGTCCACACCCCTCTCCTGCCGTGCGCTGCAGCCCCTGTTCATACCAGCGCTCTCCTTCTCTCCTGTCTTCTAGAGGCTGAAGCCAATCTCCCCTCTGGGTCTGGGTGTCCCGGCCTCGTTCTCTTCTTGGTGACCTCCACCTTCCAAGGACACGGTGTGACCAGCTGTGATCTGAGTCCTCTGGGAATCTGAGCACACTCGCCGACCCTTCTTCCCAGGATGCTCAGGGCTCCTCTCGGATTTTGACATTTGACAGAAAATCATGAATAAAACACGCATGTAAACTTGGTCTCCGTCATCAGTGACTATACAGTTATTACTCAAAACCTTCTGCACTCAGGACTCAGCGTGATGACAAACGACGCTAACATAATGACCTCAGTAATTCACCGTCCTGTTTAAAGGTATTATTTAGCAAAGCCAAGGTTAATGCCATGTCGCGGAATGAATTAACGGGGTTCGCAAGACTTGGCACCCACCTCAACCCAGCCACGCTGTGTCTCCTGCTCATCTCAAGTTTAAAAATTTTTTTTTTCTTTGTAACAGCCTCAAACGCAGAGAGTCGGACACGACTGAGTGACTGAACTGAACAGCCTCAAAATACATCAGGAGAGATTGTCAGAGCCCTCTTGAAAGATTTTTCAGAACTGTGAGCCAATATCATCTTTTTAAAATATTTTTAAAAGTAATTTATGTCTCTGCGGTGGCACTGTGTCTGCACCGCCGCCGTAGGCTTTCTCTGGTTGCAGCGAGGGGGGCTGCTCTCTCGCCGCAGGGCGCGGGGCTCCCGATGCAGCAGCTTCTCTCCTCCCGATGCAGCAGCTTCGCTCCCTGCCGGACTCTGGGGCGCGGGATCAGTTGCTGTGTGCATAGCTTCAGCTGCCCCACGACACGTGGGATCCTCCCAGACCAGGGATCAAACCATGTCCCATCCTTTGACAGGTGGATTCCTATGTCTTCCCTGGTGGCTCAGAGGTTAAAGCCCCTGCCTGCAATGCGGGAGACCAGGGTTCAATCCCTGGGTTGGGAAGACCCCCTGGAGAAGGCAGCTCACTCCAGTACTGTTGCCTGGAGAATCCCATGGACAGAGCAGCCTGGTGGGCTACCGTCCATGGGTTGCAAAGAGTCGGACACACCTGAGCGACTTCACATTCACTTTCATTCCACCAGGGAAGTGCTAGCCAAAATAATCTTTTACTTTTTAAACTTACTTTCAAAACCCCTGACTATAGAATACGCTGAAGATTAGGACAGCAGGATTGCTTTTTTCATAACTAACAGCAGAGTCCCAGGAGGGTCTGGCTAGCATTTTTAGCCCGATGCTGCCGTGTGTGGGTAATTCACGTCCATTAGGCGGAAAAGCCAACTTGGATTTTATTTATTATTTATTTATTTATTTCAAAGACGCCCTTGTTCCATGGCTCGCAGACACGAGCCTCGCCCTGAAGGAGGGCCTCTGAGCAGAAGAGAAGGCAGACGTGCGCAGAGTCCGCATCCTGGTTCATCCCGAGGAGGCGGGGCGCCGCTCACGCCGGCCCCTCCGGGGAACCGCCCGCGTGTGCAGCGAGGCGCGAGCGGGCGCCGCGGGTTTAAGGGCTCCACCGGCGCGCCTGTGGTGGCACCAGCTGTTTGCAGACCCCTGGAGGGGAGGGTCAGTGTCCTTAGCCCACACCCCTGCTGACCGTCCGTGCCACGGACCAGCAGCGAGTTCGCCTCAATTAATATATCACCACGGGGGTGAAAGGAACCATTTCACAATCTGCAGGTCGCCCCGATTTTCAGATTCCTCCAGGTCAAAAGCAATCACCAGCCCAGCTTTCTCCCCACCCAGACATATTTATTCTTCCTCTTCAGATTCAAGCTGTTCCCGAAGGCAAACAAAAAATACAGCAAACCCGGCCCGCTTGTCTACAGTATTTACATGCATTACATACCCTAAAAATATGTAGCTTATTAATGACTGATTTTCCAACCTCTTCAATAAGCCTTTTTACTAGCGTGACACTCCTTCACTTACAAGTGTCAGACCATCTGTTCCCGTGCGAGCTCCCTTTCTGGTATTTAATGTAAAGACAGAGCAGTATTTATATCCCTCACAATAAGAGAACGGATTGTTTTCAGGTTATACAGCCGCAGTGTGATAAAGAAAGAAGGAACCTTACAAAATGATAAATATTTTCATTAAAAAACTTTAAAACTAAAAGTTCAAAGATATGTTCTCCTCTCTTATTTCTTGTCAAAACATGACTTAAGACCCAAAACTAATCTACTTTCAATTTTATTCCATATTTCAGCGCTGTCATAGTACTCAGCAGAGAGTATTGGAATACGATCATTTTTTATTTTGTTGATGTTACCGACAGCTTTATTTCACAAAGCAATCTTATACTATGTCTACCAGTGGCAGGGCACAGAGGTCAAATAGTCTATCCTTACAGGTAGAGAGCTTATTAAATGGCACGTCTATTAAACCCGATGGACAACATAAAGAAACATTCCTGCAAAATACTTTAAGCATAGTTCAATGAAGATATGGCTCCAAAGGGTAGTAAATAATTTAAACAGAGACCAATAAGGAATTTGTTATATTTTTTACTAGCATCTTCAAAATTATATTTCAAACAAAATGGTTAGAATAGAGAGAAGCACAAAAGCTGCAGTGAACAACCCGGGTTCAATGGCAAATGTTCTGGAGCGTGGCTGCATCAAGGCAAAGCCCAACATTAACGAATCAGCAGTTCCTCTGTCACGTTCATCTTAAGAAATTCAGGCATAAATATTACATAATCACGAGCTGAGATAGCTGCTTTTAAAAAATCATCTTCCTGACTGTCATTTTTATTCTTGTTTTGGAAAATAGTTAATTTTTAAATTTGGTGTAAGATAACATTTACTCATGACAAAACTTCGCTTCTAAGAGAAAAACTGCCGAAGAGTAGCATCAAAATAATGTGAAAAATATTTGCTTAATTGTTACATATTAAACTATCACATAATATTTTACATACACATAAAGTAGTGTATGTAGGTTTTCCTGGTAGGAAAACCTAAATGTGATTACCAAGAATTAGAAAAAAATTTTTGATACTGCAGGATTTTTTTTCCCTGCTATGTCTAGTAACTCTTCAAAAAATTGAATCTTATGCTTTAAATCACAGTGTCTCCCCATGTATTTTATTAGCCACATTTACAAAAAAAGAAAAAAGGGAACCCATGAAAGAGAACGCAATTTCTCATCCTCGTATGCAAGCTGTGGGTTTTCTACCAAATTGACAAACTGAGTCAGTACCTGTTAATAAGTTTATCATAAGTAAGAACACTTATAACAAAAATAAGAGACAGACTCTCTTCATGTTGATGTTGGCTACCTGGTCTCTGACCAGGCAGTTGGGTCTGTGGCCTCTTACCAAGAATATGGACACCTTGATCAAGGATCATTAACAGATTGGCCTGGTGGGATAATTAATTAGATTGAGAAACATGAAGCCTCGTTGTTAGAGTGGACAATTACCTTCTCTCCCAGCATAACTCCAAAGGCGCCGTCCTCACTTCGGCACCCGGTAAATCATCCACCTAAACGTATTTGCACCCAATCATTTTTTAAAGTCACAATCTTTGTAGTGTCAACTTGTCAAGGGTCAAAGGGAAGAGCAGGCAAGATTCCCAAATCAATCTGCTTGTAGAAACTGTCTCATTTCATTTCAAATTACCTGCTGTGGTTGAAACCGGCGATGGACAAACCGCCTTCCTCCATAAACCATGACAGCCCGGGTCGACCGTGGCCCATCACTCATCAGGGTTTAGTCAGGCCGCTTCTGTCATTAACTACTTTTAAACGGCTGTGTGGGGTTAAGTGATCTTGCAGGGCAGTCGCAGATATAAATACTGTTTGGACAGTTTAATGTCAGGAGACAATTCCTCTGAGATGAAAACTGTGTAACCCAACGGAACAGTTGTCGCTACAAGGATTAAGGCGCCTGTGGGGCTCCTTGGAGCCCTGCCTTGACGTGGGTTTTGTGTGAGTCGCCCCGGAGGAGACGACGTGGGCCAGCTCCTTGACAGTGTTCTGAGAAAACCCAAGACGCCTTCAGGCCTTCAGAGGACCACCCCCGGCAGGCGGCCTTAGCGCCTGTGCGTGTCCTTGAGAGGCTGAGCGGAAAATGAGGCGCCCGGCCAGTGGGCAGACCCCTGCAGGGAGCTCCAGAGCCCCGAGGTCGCCTGGGATCTCAAAGGTCTACAGTCGACCGCAAAACCGGGGCGGGCAGGACAGCACCCCGCGTACGGAAGAGTCACGAGACGGGAGAAATCAGGCTGAGATGATGACCCCGTCACCCTTACAGAGCTCTTTCCTGAAGCCAAACAACGATTAAAATTCACCCAGTACTTGGCGTACAGGGGGCAGGCGCTGGGTGCTTTGCATGCATGACCTCACTGAAGTCTCACAACCCGATGAGAAATCTATTTTTAGTTCCACTTTACAGGTGAGAAAGCAATGGGCCAGAACTGGTAATGATTTGACCTGGTCGCAGAGCTGGATGATGGAGAAGCGAATAAACATTGGGTCTGGCTAGCCCCTACATGCTAGACCACGTCTGCTAGACTGATGCCCCGGCAAGACAGTCCACTTGCTGGATGCATGAAGTATTCATAACACACGCTGGCTTACTGCCTGTAGCATGCTTAGCATTGTGCAAAAACAGCCTGAATCACTGAAAGAAGAGAGCTGTTAGGTTACTCAGCTCCTTAAACCCAACCAGTATATAAACAACACGAAGACTTTCCAGGAGGTACGTGTGCGTGAAAAGCCATTTCAAAATCCTCAGTGTCTGTATGTTTTCTTCCCCAAATGGGTCAAACTCAGTAAACATCATGCCCATTCTGGTTTTTTACCCTGTTCTCCAACCTTACTTCAAGAGGCACCCCTTTCNGCAAGACAGTCCACTTGCTGGATGCATGAAGTACTCATAACACACGCTGGCTTACTGCCTGTAGCATGCTTAGCATTGTGCAAAAACAGCCTGAATCACTGAAAGAAGAGAGCTGTTAGGTTACTCAGCTCCTTAAACCCAACCAGTATATAAACAACACGAAGACTTTCCAGGAGGTACGTGTGCGTGAAAAGCCATTTCAAAATCCTCAGTGTCTGTATGTTTTCTTCCCCAAATGGGTCAAACTCAGTAAACATCATGCCCATTCTGGTTTTTTACCCTGTTCTCCAACCTTACTTCAAGAGGCACCCCTTTCACCCCCAGAGTCTTACCTGGCCCCCAATGACTATCGACCAGGTCCCTGAAGATGCTCCCTGATTCACCCCATGAAGAGACACACTTCACCAAAGAGGTTTCTGTGTTTAAAACCCATCTATCGAATGTTATAATATATTTATGTCATTTGATTGCTTTCTAATATTACCTCAATACAGAAGGAAAATATTAACCTTTACAACCTTATAGTGTAGGAGTTAAAAACAAATTCAGTTTATGTGCAGAGTTTTGTAGCAGAGAATTACATGACAACTACTAAGGCTTTGGAAAGTAAGGATCTTTCATGAGGATAAAAATCTGTGGGGATTAAAAGTGGAAATACAGTTTCAGGGAGAAAAAGAAACGCTATAGACAATGGTGATGTGGTTTTTGAGTGGATGCTTCTGGGCATAAACTCACCATGATATTCATATTTCTTGGGGAGCATTCAAGTCAGTTCCTCAAACCTCAGCACTGTAGGGATTCTGCCCTGATAACTCTTTCTTGCACGTTGCATTGTAGCATGCTGAGCAGCTTGCCTGGTCTACACACACACACGTACATGCTCTTTCACACTTGTGTGATACCACAGATGCCTCCAGAAGTTGCCCAGATGCCTCCTGGGAGGATCTTTTTTAGAGGACCATTTCTCGTTCTGTGTCTTGGTCCCTTGGCCGCAAGGCATGCCGGGTCCTAGCTCCCCGGCCAGGGATCACACCCACACCCCCTGCACTGGAAGGTGAAGTCGTCATCACTGAACCGCCAGGGAAGTCCCGAGAATCCTTAGACAAGGAATGTAGCACTTCTTATAGATTTTTTTCAACATTTAATATTTAAATTTATAATGAAAAATGTTAGATGTCCACTAGAAATTAGGCAAGAGAGAACACGGTTTTTTTAAGAGGCATGTATGGGCAAACACACTTCAAGAACGCTGAGTGCAGTGAGCACACTGGTGGCCAAGATGGGGTGAGCAGAAAGAACGCCGAGCCTGGGGCCCCGGGGGCCTCACGTGGGGCTCGTCCCTCTCCCCCTTAGCTGCTAGCTGAGCCAGACCCAGGGGATTTAAAGGGTAGCTGGACCATCTAAAGGCAGGAGGATGTAATATTGGAACATGGCAACTTTGAATCCTCAGCAGCTTAAAGAAGCATGACTAATAATGAATATGCACAATTCCTCGACAATTTTAAAGTGATATTTTTTGAAGAATAAATTGAGAGGGTCAAGTTCAGGAGAATATGAAGAATTCCCCAGAAATGTTAGGACCAAAAGGTCTTAGATGACATGGGATTTCTTTTGACCCTGTTGTAGTCCGTGTGTCAAATTTAGCCACGCTTACGGTGAACTTTTTGATGCTGGGAAAGACTGAGGGCAGGAGAAGGGGATGACAGATGGTTAGATGGCATCGCTGACTCAATGGACATGAATTTGAACAAGCTCCAGGAGATGGTGAAGGACAGGGAGGCCTGGTGTGCTGCAGTCCATGGGGTTGCAAGGAGTCAGACACATGACTGAGCAACTGAACAACCACCACCAAGAACTTGCAAAACTGTGTCCCTGTGATTCCCTGGATCCAAACTTGGGAGTCTGATGGGCAGAGCCCAGAGGGCTGTGAGTCTGAGCCACACACTAGAAGCCTCCACACTAGGCTGGAGAAGGAACCCAACCACCCATCAGATGTGGGAGGAAAACCACAGCTTCTTAAAAAAAAAAATTCAATGGAGACCATTCTATTTTTTTATATAATTTTATTTATGTATCCATCCTGTTATTTTATATTAGCTAGGTGGTGACTTAACTACATCTATTGTACAAAACCAGACATTTACAGCAATGATCCTCAAATATCAACTAAATATCAGAGTGTAAGTACAACCCTCTTCTTGGATATCTTTAAAGGTGTTTCTTTTTTAAAAAATGACTCAACTAAGTTTACAAAAAAAAGTTGATAACAGCACAGCTAGGAAATGCAGATAGGCAAAACGGAGGAGATAAAATGACCCTGTTCTCCTCACTCAGAGATAACAAAAGCAGAATCTCGGGTGTATTCTTTTGAAACTCTGTGTTGAAACTGACAACTTGGGCTCTGTTCCCACTCCTGTTTTTCGCTAAAAAACTCTCCAGGTGGCCCCTTTGATGTCCATGCTCCTCTGCGGCTATAATGCCCTGCAGACAGGTCGTCTCTACTGACCTTGGGGAGCGCATAAGTGAGGAAGCGGAGGCCCAGGAGGCTCAGGGGCTCCAGCCCACACCCAGGATTGTCCTCTGAGCCCCCAGCCTCCAGCACCAAGAGCAGCAGCAGACCTGGAAGCGGCCACACGCCCACTTCCGGGTGAGCTGCCAACGTGAAAAGTCTCACGCATTCGATCCTAGTTAAGAAGGGTCCGGGCAGAAACAGATTCACAGACACAGGGAACAGACTTGTGGTTGCCAAGGGAGACGGAAATGGGAGTGTGGGGCCAGCAGCTGCAAAGTGCGCGTCACACACAGAATGGGGGCAACGAGGGCCTCCTGCAGAGCACAGGGGCTGCTTCCAGTGTCCGGGGATAAGCCATGAGGGAAAGAACACAAAAAAGAATGCTGCATCTCCACACCTGAGTCACTTTGATGTACAGCAGAAATTAACTCGGAGAAGGCAATGGCACCCCACTCCAGGACTCTTTCCCTTGCCTGGGAAATCCATGGACGGAGGAGCCTCGTAGGCTACAGTCCATGGGGTCACGAAGAGTCAAACACGACTGAGCGACTTCACTTTCACTTTTCACTTTCATGCAATGCAGAAGGAAATGGCAACCCACTCCAGTGTTCTTGCCTGGAGAATCCCAGGGACGGGGGAGCCTGGTGGGCTGCCGTCTATGGGGTCACACAGAGTTGGACACAACTGACGCGGCTTAGCAGCAGCAGCAGCAGCAGCAGCAGCAGAAATTAACTTCATGTGGAAATCGAGTATATTTCAATTTCAGAAGAAAAGCAAAACATGAATCAGCCAGTCAAAGGTGCATTTGGTACCTGAATCTTTAAAATCAAAGGAAGTCGGGACATCCCATCCTTGCATGTTCAGAACAATCTTTCTGGAAAATGCTGCCTGAGCTCTCTCAGGCTGAAGCTTTATTGCTGCATCCGTGAACACAAGGCCATCCCGGCCATCAGGCCAGGCACAAACAAAGGCTTAGAGACAAGAAACCAAGTACTGAAGAGAGGGCTGTGGTACCACGTGAGCCAAACCCTGCAGCGCCCAAAAGTGGGAAGAAGCAGCGGCAGGGGGCCTTCCCAGGGGGCGCTGGTGGTGAAGAGTCTGCCTGCAATACAGGAGCGCAGGAGACACGAGTTCAGTCCCTGGGTCGGGAAGACCCCCCTGGAGGAGGGCACGGCAGCCCGCTCCGGTATTCTCGCCCGGAGAATCCCGTGGACAGAGGAGCCTGGGGGGCTACTGTCCTTGGGGTCACAAAGAGTTGGACACGGCTGAAGCTACTCAGCCTGCAGGGCGAGGCAGACGCCGGCGTTCAGGCCCTCGGCCCGTGTGGCCAGCAGCGTCCTGGGCTCCTGGGACGTGACGATGCAGCTGCCCCGGGACCAGCCAGGCACCTGGGAGCACAGCCCTCCCGCCCCTCCCTCGCCAACAAGGCAGACCCGTCCCCGTGACCCTCGCTTCCCCATGGACGGAAGGAGAGGAACGTGAGCCCGTTGCATGGAATCGGGTAAGACAGCCGCAGTACCTCGTGCGTGGAGGAGAAGCGCATTTGTCTGGGCCGAGAGCAAGTTAGGCCCGAGCGACTGCGCGGTCACGTCACACGCTCCAGGACATTTAACCCCGTAACTCAGGTGCGTCCTGCAGGGAGGACTCGGAGGCCTGTAAGTGGCCCAGGCACGTCAGTCACCGAGGGTCAGGCCAGATTCTAGTCCCGGTGACCTCCCTCCAGAGCTGGGGCTTATGGACCCGCAAAGGACATCTGTTGTGGCTGTCAGTACATTAAATGAACAGCAAATCTCTAGGGATAACAAGCTGCAAAGAGCTGGAGGTACCACGGATCTTCAAACGAGATGTCCTCACTGCAAAATCTGAGAGAGAGGTTTGGGGCGTCCCTGGTGGTCCAGTGGGTAGAACTCTGCGTTTTCACTGCCAACGGCATGGACCCAGCCCCTGGGGAGGGGGGGTTCTAAGATCCCAGGAGCCACAGGGCACAGGACCGCCCCCCCCAAAAGAAAGGAATGAAACCAATTGTATGAAACTTCTACAGAAGCAGAATTTTTTACATGGGGTTAGTACATTATGTTTTATATAATGGATCAACATAATAATGCTGCTTTTATCATTACTCTGAGTTCAGTGTCTTCAGGCCAGGGTTAGCACTGGCAACCCACTCCAGGGTTCTTGCCTGGAGAATCCCAGGGACGGGGGAGCCTGGTGGGCTGCCGTCTATGGGGTCGCTCAGAGTCGGACACGACTGAAGCGACTTAGCAGCAGCAGCAGCAGCCTTAGCGTTAGCAGGGTACGCATGATCTAGAGGTAAGGCTGGAAGGCTGTGCTCCGGCTCCTCACCCAAGGACCCGGCAGAAGCAGCTTTCAGATGGGAGGCTGGAAAGTCAACGCTGGAGAGCCAGAGGAGCCCCACCCACCCCTCGCCACCCGGATTCCTCGCCCAGAGCAGCTGAGCCTTTCCAGTTCCCACCTGGCAGCCCTACCGGGAGAGGACGCCCACTTTGCCACCCCCTCCCCGGATGTGACCTCTCACTTCTCACCCTCAGTCTCGGGGGGCCTCCCCTGCTGCTGGCTGCTTCTCCATCCTCCTCTCCCGTCCACAGAGCCCTCTCCAGGCCCCACCACTGCCTCATACATCTTCAACACACGTTCCTGTCTCTGAAAACAGGAGGGAGCAGGAACTCTCCTCTCAAGGCTCTGCCTTCACTCCCGTGCCTTTCCCCAGGCCCTCGCCCTCTGCAGATGGGGCATCGCTGCACTGTGAGGACACACGAAGACAGCCTTGCAGAAGATAGATCCTCCTTGCCTGGCAGGGCAGCCCTGCTGCTTGCTAAGATGTTAAAATACTTGCATGTCAGCTGGTCCATAGTCACAACCCCAATACTCCCTCCCAGATCCGCTGCCTCCGCATCCTAACCCAGGACCCTGAGACCAGCTGGCATTTCAGCCACTGCCGCTGGAGTCTGAGCCCTGGGAGGGCTTCCAGAACCTGTTGCCCCTTCCCCAGCCCACAGCCTAATGCCAGCTGGTTGGTGCCTCCGCCATGTGACTTGGATCTTTGCCCTGGGTGACAGCGGAGGCCTTGTAGAGAAGCGCCTTTGAAACTACACCCCCAAATCCAGGGAGCTGGAGAGGCTGGAACCCAGGGAGGAGCTGTGGGTGGGAGCTGCCCCTGCAGGGACAGGCTGGCCCCTCCAGTGAGTTCGCACTGTCCCAGGCAGGCACACGTCCAGGTCTTCACTATCCCCTGGAAGCTGGGCCAGGAGTCCTCGTCATCAGTGTTATCTGCAATCACGTCTTTTCTCTCCTACCTGCCCTGGGGAACCAGGCCATTTAAGCAGCAGCAAGCAAAAAGTGGAAGATGAGCACTAACTCAGATCCGCCCTGGGATTACTCTGCATCCAGCCAAATCAGAGATTAGAGAGCTGCCATCTGACCCAGAAAGTGGAAAACCAAAGTGAACAGTGACCATATAATCCATTTATAACCATCCTCTTAAGAGACGCTGGATTGTGTAAAAGGCTGAATGTTGTAGGAAAAAGCCAGCTCTGTCAGGAGGTAAATGAATCTAAGTGGTGTGTGTTTGCTTGTTTATTTAGCAAACTATGCTGAGTGCATTTGGGCTCCATAGAAACTTCTTAGATGTTTACCATCTGTCTAGAAATATAACCATTCTTTAACACATCCCGTAATTTATTTTGGAATATCAGCTGTGTGGTAAATGTTTATGAGGGGCATTTAAAAGGCAAGAGAGGAACTCCGCTGGTGGTCCAGTGGCTGAGACTCTGTCCTCCCAACGCAGGGGCCTGGGTTCCATCCCTGGCCTGGGAACTAGATTCCACATGCCGCAGCTAAGATCTGGTGCAACCAAATGCATAAAATGAATATTTCTCTTAAAAGGCAAGAGAAAAGACAGGTTAGCGCTTTCTCAATAAGTTAGACACACTGCTGTTGTGTTGCTGAGTCGCCCAGTCGTGTCTCTTGGCAACCCCGTGGAGTGTAGCCTGCTATTCCCTGCTGTCCATAGGATTTTCCAGGCAAGAATACTGGACTTCATTGCCATTTCCTTCTCCAGGGGATCTTCCTGACCCAGGGATCGAACCAGTGTCTCCTGCATTGCAGGCTACCATATAACCCAGCTATTCCACGTTTAGCTATACACTGGAAAGAATTAAAAATGGCTTTTCAAATAAAACCTTGCACATAGATGCTCACAGCAGCATTATTTACAACACACCATAGAGCTCAGCCATGAAAAGGCATGAAATCACACACCACAGCAGAGATGAGCGCCAGAAACACACTCCGTGCAGGAAGAGCCCCATCAGAAAGCCACATGCTGTGGGATTCTGCTGTGTGAAGTGTCCAGAAGAGGCGAGTCCACACAGAGAAGGCGGGTGGCCTTCTCCGTGGCGGCGGGCCTGCTGTGTGGGGCGGGCGGCGCTCAGGAACTGGGCACTCTGGCGCGGCTAGACTGGTGAATTCTGTCAGATACGCTGTATCACAGTTTTTCAGAAAGGCGGGGGTTAAGAGGAGACCCCGGGGGTGTGGGGTCCTGGACACCGGGTCCGGTGCCGCAGCTCTCGAGAGCCTCCCCGTCAGCCCCACCCTGCCGCCCCCAAAGCAGCAGCTTCTTGCTCCCACAAAGGCCAGAGCTTCTTCCCGGCTGGCCTTGTTTGCTTTGTTTGTCTGATTGGGTTTTGAATCTTCAATATTTAACTTCTTCAATCACACTGTGAAGACTTTGGTGAAGTATTTATTTTCCTGATGCTGTATGTAAAGAAACTAAGGACAGACTATTTCTTCCTGTTACAAATAAGGCACGGCTTGAGCAAAGCAGAAACAGCCAGATGTGTCTGTGAGTGCGAGCCTGGTTAGGAGGGCCAGGCCAGAGAAGCTTCAGGCTGGAAAACTGTTTGTTGGCCCCAGGTTATAACCTTAAGCCTGGCAGGCTGACCATATCTCAGAACGAGGCTCGCGGAGTAAGAAGGATGGTGTCTGTACCTGGAACCCGTCATCAGAACCAACACAGAGCTCTCCTCCTTTTAATGTCAGGGCGTCTGCACACGTGCGTGCAGACAATGCGAACATCACTACCGGGAATAGAAGCAGCTCTTTTTTTGTCTGTGGAAAATATGGAAAATTCTCTCACATACACTCAAGCTCACACAAAAAAAGGAAAAAAAAAAAAACAACAAGATACAATTTTAGATTTCTTATAGATTTCTGAGTCAAAAACAACATCTAAGGTTGCTATTTTAAAACCAAATTAGAGAAATTTTTATGACAGGAAACCTTCCTAACAATGACACCTTATTTCCTGAAAACGACAAGTAAATTCCACATATTCCCACGTGGAGTGAGCCAGGGCCCAAGGGCCACAGCCCCATGTCAGAATCGCGCAGGGGTGTGTTTACGCCCATCACTGGAGATGGGACATGGCTTGTATTCCAGGGTCCTGATGTTTGGAACACTTTGTTAAAAGAGCGGACACAGTAAAATGCAGAAAACATTAACACTTGAGAAAGGTTTACATGAGGCAGTCGTTTATTTGTGGCTGGGCTGGTCTTCCTTGAGGCTCGCAGGCTCCATAGCTGGGGCTCTGGGGCTCAGCTGCGCCTCCGAATGTGGGCTCCTAGCTCCCTGGCCTGGGGTTGAACCCACGGCCCCCACGTGGGAGGGCAAGTCTTAACCACTGGACCACCAGGGAAGCCCCCAGTTTACTTCTGCTGTAACTAAAGACCCTCAGGAAACACCAAGCTAATTTCGTGCTATTAATATCACGTCTAATGATTAATTTCTACAAAACTTTCCTCACAAGGAGTTTACAGACCCAGGAAGCCTGGAGTTGCCCTCGTCCCCGTCCAGCCTAGAGGCGGCAGTGAATCGACATGAGACACAGACCTCCCTGTAGTCACTCCACTGCTTGGACCTCTTTTTTGTTTTTCCCTTTTGAAGACTATAATTTTACTGAAGCTTAAAGAACAAAGTATTTTTTTTAAATGTGTAAATGTGTCTAACTGAGTCACTGAGCTGTGCAGCGGCAGTTAACATCGTAAATCAACTATACTTCAATAAAAAAATAAATTTTAAAAATCATTTTGCTTTCATAATTCCCCTCCACACATACTGGAGCTCAAGGGAATTTCCATTCTTCTGGGATTCCCTAGAGTTTGTGCATAGTACTCTTTGCTTGTCCTTTTGTTGAAGTATAGTTGATTTGCATGTTTCAGGTATCAGTCAGTTCAGTGTCTCAGTAGTGTTCAACGCTTTGTGACCCCATGGACTGCAGCACGCCAGGCCTCCCTGTCCGTCACCAGCTCTCACTCAGTTTACTCAAACTCATGTCCATTGAGTCGGTGATGCCATCCAACCATCTCATTCTCTGTCGTCCCCATCACCTCCTGCCTTCAATCTTTCCCAGCATCAGGGTCTTTTTAAATGAGTCAGTTCTTTGCATCAGGTGGCGGAATTATTGGAGTTTCAGATTCAGAATCAGTCCTTCCACTGAATATTCAGGACTGATTTCCTTTAGGATTGACCGCTTTAATCTTGCTGTCCAAGGGACTCTCAAGAGTCTTCTCCAACACTGCAGTTCAAAAGTATCAATTTTTCAGCTCTCAGCTTTCTTTATAGTCCAACTCTCACATCCATACATGACTACTGGAAAAACCATGGCTTTGACTAGATGGACCTTTGCTGACAAAGTCATGTCTCTGCTTTTTAATATGCTGTCTAGGTTGGTCATAGCTTTTCTTTCAAGGAGCAAGTGTCTTTTAATTTCACGGCGGCAGTCACCATCTGCAGTGATTTTGGAGCCCCCCAAATAAAGTCTCTCATTATTTCCACTGTTTCCCCATCTATTTGCCATGAAGTGATGGGACCAGATGCCTTGATCTTCGTTTTCTGAATGGTGAGTTTTAAGCCAACTTTTTCACTCTCCTCTTTCACTTTTGTCAAGAGGTTCTTTAGTTCTTCACGTTCTGCGATGAATGTGGTGTCCTCTGCACGTCTGAGGTCACTGATATTCCTCCCTGCAATTTTGATTCATTCGTGCTTCACCCAGCCCAGCGTTTCTCATGATGTGCTCTGCACGTAAGTTAAATAAGCAGGGTGACCATGTACTTCATGTTAGTGCAAAGCAACTCAGTGCTACATGGACGTGGGCCTCCCTGGTGGCTCAGGGGCAAAGAACCCGCCTGCCAGTGCAGGAGACGCGGGTTCAGTCCCTGGGTCAGGAAGACCCCGTGGAAGAGGAAGTGGCACCCCACGCCAGTTCTCTTGCCTGGAAAATCCCATGAACAGAGGAGCCTGGGGGGCTGCAGTCCCTGCGGTCGCAGAGTCAGAGACCACTGAGTGACTAAGCAACAACAATATGTGTATTTTTTCTGATTTTTTTCATATAAGTTATTACAAGATGCTGAATATAACATGTGTGTGCTCACTCATTTCTGTCCAGCTCTTTCGACCCCGTGGACGGTAACCCACCAGGCTCCTCTGTAATGGGATTTCCATGGACAAGAATTCTTTCCAGGCAAGAAACCTAGGGTGGAATGCCATTTCTTAGTTCCCTGAGCTAAACAGTAGGCCCTTGTTTATCTATTTTTTATTTAGTGATGTGGATCTGTTAATCCCAGTTTCCCCAGGTAGGCCTCCTCCGTGTCTGGGACTTGAAATGGAGGGAGCGTGGGCCGGGCAGCCTCACCCAGGGGCACCCGTCCTGTGCCTGCAGCGGGCGGGGCTGTGCAGACTCAGGGCACCAGTGTGCACAGCCTCCCACTCCAGGCCCGAGGGCCTGGGAGGCTCCGTCAAGAATCCTGCCTGGCCGCCACATTCCCGCCCTTATCTGACCGCTCCACCTTTTCTGGGAACCTGAGTGACATTCCACGGACGCCTCGGGCACTGCCAGGTGGCCGGTCCTGCTGAAGGCCCAGCTGCTGGTATTCTGAACAACCGGGGTCCCAGGGCTGGGGAGATGCTTTAATCTTGCCAGGGCACAGCAACCCCAGACGCCGGAAGCACTTCCCTCCATCCGCCCGTCCTTCCTTCAGCGTCTGGCCTGTTAGGTCTTTCAAGTCCCTTTGGTGGAAGGTGGTCAGCCTGAGAGACTGATTTTCTCCTCAGCCTGTACCTGGGGGTGATCCTGATGCTGGGAAAGGCTGAGGGCAGGAGGTGAAGGGGCGGCAGAGGATGAGATGGTTGGATGGCATCACTGACTCAATGGACATGAGTCTGAGCAAACTCCGGGAGTTGGTGATGACAGGGAGGCGTGGCGTGCTGCAGTCCATGGGGTCACAAAGAGTCGGACACAACTGAGCAACTGAACAACAGCAACAACGTACCCGAGGATGTGAGCGAAGGCGCCTTTACGGAGAGAGGAGCCACGGCTCCTACCGCACGTCCTTCTGGTCACAGAGTGCGCCGAGTGCTGGGCCTGTCTCCACAGAAACCTGGCTCGGGACAGAACTGCCCGTCTCCAAGTTCCAGGCTCCACAGCCCTGTTCCCTCGGGCCAATTCCGTCACCTCCCTGAGCCTCAGTCTTTTCATCTGCAAAATAGGAGAACAATAATACCTCCCATTTGACGGGCTTCCCTGGTGGCTTAGAGAGTAAAGCATCTGCCTGCAATGCAGGAGACCTGGGTTCAATCCCAGGGGGTTGGGAAGATCCCCTGGAGAAGGAAATGGCACCCCACTCCAGTTCTCTTGCCTGGAAAATCCCATGGACGGAGGAGCCTGGTAGGCTACAGTCCACGGGGCTGCAGAGAGTTGGACATGACTGAGCAATGTCACTGTCTTTTCTTCCCATTTAAAGAAAAGACTTGAACAAAAAGATTAAAGCCGCCCGTGCCTGCAGAGTGCTGAGAGTGCTTGTCCTGGGCGCGGCTGGCGGCTCTCCTTGCTCTGAGCTCCTCCGCAGCTAGAGCAGCTTTAACAGCTGGGACAGGGGCAGGAAGTGGAACCCGTGGCGGAAGAGGAAAGGGGGCCTCTGGGGTGTCTCAGAGGCGTTTGCAGCCCCAGGTGGAGGAGGCAGAGGCAAGGCGGAGATCAGAGCTTCTGAGCCCCGCAAGTGCCAGGGGAGCCCAAGCTGGAAGGAGTGGGAGCCCCTCCTAGAAGGAGCCAACACGGCCCACGACAAGGAGGAGTCAGTCCCGCGGGGGCACGCGGCTCCTTCCACCAGTTCCTGCAGCTCCGTTCATTCTGTCCGCTTTGGCAGCGCTGAGTCTCCGCTGCAGCACACCGCCCTTCTCCAGTTGCTGCTTGGGGGCTTATCTGACCCGCCGCATGAGGGCTCTCAGCCCCACACCCAGGGAGGGAGCCCAAGCCCCCTGTGCTGGAAGGCGATTTCTTACCTGCTGGGCCACCAGGTTTCTTCCTGTTAACAGCCGCCACACAGCCCTTCCCGGAGAGGAGTTAACACAGATTCAGCCCCTTGCCCCCAGTGCTCCAGACACCCCTCTACTGACTTAGGGAGACACTCGGGGCTGAGCCCCTTGACCTACTTGGGGGGAGAAGTAGATGCTCACTAAATATTTCCTGAATACATAGATGTTTGGGCAAAGTGGAGTCACACACACACGTGAAAACCTGAGGACCAGGAAGCAGAGAGACCAGTCTGTATTCAAGCAGTTCATGCTCATCCTCGAGGTCGCGGAGGACAAACGTTTGCTGTAAGAGCCAAAGAGTGAACAGTCAGGACCGGGCCGTCCGGATGGGCTCTCCTCCAATGAGCCAAGGCTGCAGCCTCACAGGAAAGCAGCCGAGACAACGTGTGCACGTGTGTGTGCCTGTCCGTCGCGTGTGCACTTGCGTGTGCCTCTCTGTGTGCACACACGTGTGTGCCTGTTCTCTGCATGTACATGTGTGTGTGGCTGTCCTTCATGCACGCCTTCCTTCACAGGTACATTTGTGTGTGCCCGTTCTTCACGTGTACGTGTGTGTGCACCTGTCCTTCACAAGTACATGTCTGTGTGCCTGTCCTTCAGTAAAATTGTGTCTGGACACAGACATGGGAAACCTGTATCATTTGCACATGTCATGAGCTCTTCTAATTTTTTCCAACAAGTTTTAAAACTGTAAACACCACTCTGAGCGCGAACGCTCCGTAAGAGCAGGAGTTGTGGTGGCTCAGCCCCTGCCTTAGGAAGCAGCTGCTCTTGAGTCGGTGTGGGGCTCGGGGGGCGTTGTGGCCACACTGGCTCCCCCTGCCAAGGACATCCTTCAAGGATTTAGGGCCCACCCGAATAATCTCATCTCAAGATCCTTAATTCTATCAGCAAAGACTCCCTTTTCCAAATAAAAGGTAACAGTCACAGGTGGAGACAATCCCTGAACTGTCTTTGCCCGGATGCACAGGCTCTGCCTGCCAACAGGCGAGCACAGAGCGACTGGAAGACAACCGCGGGGCAACGGACTCGGGCAGAGGCCAGCCTGCAGGCTAACTGCCAGGGGTGAACGCTTCCTGGAAGAAAGGACGTTCACACAGACTCTACGAATCACCCAACAGACTCAGTTCAGTTAAGTCGCTCAGACGTGTCCGACTCTTTGCGACCCCGTGAATCGCAGCACACCAGGCCTCCCTGTCCATCACCAACTCCCAGAATTCACTCAGACTCACGTCCATCGAGTCGGTGGTGCCATCCAGCTATCTCATCTTCTGTCGTCCCCTTCTCCTCCTGCCTCCAATCGCTCCCAGCCTCAGACTACTTCTTAGTTAAAAAGGAAACGAATGACTTGGCAGGGAAGGAGTCTGCCAGGTGGTCAGATCTTGTTATTGTTGTTTGGGCACTAAAGTCCTGTCCAACTCTTTGCAACCCATGGACTCCAGCACACCAGGCTCCTCTGTCCTCCACTATCTCCTAGAGATAGTGCTCAGATTCACGTCCATTGAGTCAGTGATGTTGTCTAACCATCTCATTCTCTGCCATCCTCTTCTCCTTTTGCCTTCAGTCTTTCCAGCATCAAGGTCTTTTCCTGAGTCGAAAAAGACCATCAGGTGGCCAAAATATTGGAGCTTCAGCTTCAGCATCAGTCCTTCCAATGAGTATCAGGATTGATCTCCTTTAGGATGGACTGGTTGGATCTCCTTGCAGTTCAAGAGACTCTCAAGAGTCTTCTTCAGCACCACAGTTCAAGAGCATCAGCCTTTAGCCCTCAGCATTCTTTATGGTCCAACTCTGACATCTGCATGGAACTACTGAAAAAGCATAGCTTTGACTATATAGACCTTTGTTGGCAAAGTGATGTCTCTGCCTTTTAATATGCTGTCTAGGTTAGTCACAGCTCTTCTTCCAAGGAGCAAACATCTTTTAATTTCATGGCTGCAGTCAGCATCTGCAGTGGTTTCAGAGCCCAAGAAAATTAAGCCTGTCACTGCTTCCACTTTTCCTTCTATCTGCCATGAGGTGATGGGAGCGGATGCCACGGTCTTAGTCTTTTTAATGTTGAGTTTCCAGTCACCTTGCTCACTGTCCTCTTTCAGCCTCATCAGAGGCTCTCTAGTTCCTCTTACCCTGGCGTTCATCCGATGGGATGCTCTGATGGGACCCGCCTAGCCTGAGTAAGACACCAGCTGTCCCTCCGACTCTGCCCAGGAGGACACGGCCACAGCCAGATCAAGGCACATTCTGAAGAATAACTGATCTGGACTTTTCAAAAATGTCAATAATGCCAAAAATGTTAACAACTGGTTAGTCCAGATGAAAAGAATACAGGCGTTCACTGTATTACTCATTCAACTTTTCTCTAGGCTTCAAATTTCTCAAAACAAGTGAGGTACAACTTAAATGAATACGACGTTACATGTTAATTATAGCTCAACAAAACTGGGTGGAGAATAATGAAGGATATCATAAAACAAAATGATTCCAGGGCCATGTTTAAAAATCAGAAATGAACTAAAAAGAGAATCTTTGAAAACCATTTGAATGATGGAAGCCTCGCTTGCCAAAGCTTCACATAATAAAGACCAAAGAAAAGGATTCGCTGGTGGCCCAGTGGTAAGACTCTGTGACCCCAGTGCAAGGGGCGTGGGTTCAATCCCTGGTCAGGAAACCAGATCCTGCATGCTGCTACTAAGACCCAGCGTAACCAAATAATATTTAAAAAGAGAAAGAAAACCCCTAGGTCCAAATGAGAGAAGGAAGGAAGAAGGGAAGGGATTTTTAGAAACCTGAGGCTCAGCCGCAGAGCCCGCACAGTTTCCTAAGCAGTGGTTTCTGGGAAGGTCGCCCGGCCCTCCGTCCCAGCTCTGACTGAGCCCCGGAGGTTGGGGGGGCCGGGCGGGCCGGGGGGGCGGGTCTAGGCCCCTTCCGCCCGTGTGTCACAGCGGCTGCTGCGTCAGACGGAGTCGGGTGGCTGGACCCTGGCATGCAAGAGCAATAAACACCGCCCACCTG
>SJYB01006446.1:23551-42891 GCA_006408585.1 Antidorcas marsupialis | reverse complement strand
ACTGAACTGAACTGAAACCCAAAAAAGATGGGATATGTGTATAGCTGATTCACTTACTGTACAATGGAAATTGACACAACATTGTAAAGCAACTATACTCCAACAAAAATTAATTTAAAACAAAGTTCACAGAGGCTTCCTATCTTCACCTAGAATCCTCCTAACCATTTGTCACCCATGAGGGCTGGAGATTGCACCACTGGCTCCTGGTGAACAGAAAGTCTGGGCAGCCTGGACGGGAGACGGCTGGCTGTGCTCCCAGCTTTGCCCTCAGTCCCCCGCTGGTTCAAGGACAGTGAGACAGGTCTTCCATTCCTCCAGAGTGTGCCCAAGCAAAGGCAGCCTCAGATTGTTTGTGGTACCCGCTTCCCCTGTGCAGGGTGGGCTCAGGACCTGTCAAGGGGAAGGGGGAGGGCCTCTAAGGCTGAGGCTCTGACCCCTCCATTGATTTTCTCTGTTGATTCCCTCTTTGAAAGTCTCCCAAGCAGGTTCCTAGAGAAAAAAAGACTCTCTATCTCAGACATGCCCCTCAGGCACCCTGGACAACTTCCCTTCCTTAAGCACTTATTGACTTAAAGAAGATGGAGGCTAAACAAGTGCAATGTACAAAACCTCTGGGTGCTGAACTTCAGTGGCTGGCCAGTAACCATGTCAATGAAAATGATGGAGGTGTTAATTTGTGTAAGTTTGGTGCTATGGCATAGAAGAATCTTGAAGCTGAGGGTGATCATCAGTCTGTCTCCATCTCCTAAAAACCAACCTTAGGATCTTCAGGACTGATTTAATCAGTTACGCTTTCCACCTCCACCCCCGTCCAAAAGATAGCTGATGAATGGGGCAGGGGTGAGGGGTTCAGATCTGGGAGATGGGTCATTAAGGAGAGCAAAGTAGCAGAGTTAGATAGGGGTGCTGAGACCTGGAGGCATGTGCTGGTATGGGGCTCTGTGGTGGGGACACTCACACGTGCGGTGCCCTCTCTGCCTTCTCAGACACAGGTGATGCTGGACTAAGGCAGAGGGGCTCCAGTTCCTGCAAAGACACGGTGCCCAAGGTGGCCCCAGGACCTGCATACTCCCCGGGGCTTGGGGAGAAAGATGTCTAGGATGACTGAAAACACAGTTTCTTTTCTAGTTTAATTGGACAGGGATTCAGTATCAGATTTACTCCGATTTTTGAAAAATAACTGACATGTCTTGCAATGTAGGTTTGTGAGGAAATTTATGCTTCATCAAACAGTTTCAATGCAGACATTCTAAACGTGTGGTCCAGCACTAGTGATATCAGCATTGTCTGGTTCTTGTATGAAATACATATTCCTGGACCCTATCTCAGGCCCACTGATCAGAAATTCTGAGTGTNGCATACTCCCCGGGGCTTGGGGAGAAAGATGTCTAGGATGACTGAAAACACAGTTTCTTTTCTAGTTTAATTGGACAGGGATTCAGTATCAGATTTACTCCGATTTTTGAAAAATAACTGACATGTCTTGCAATGTAGGTTTGTGAGGAAATTTATGCTTCATCAAACAGTTTCAATGCAGACATTCTAAACGTGTGGTCCAGCACTAGTGATATCAGCATTGTCTGGTTCTTGTATGAAATACATATTCCTGGACCCCATCTCAGGCCCACTGATCAGAAATTCTGAGTGTGGGACCCAGAAATCTATGCTTTCCTAGCTTCTAGGGCCATTCTGGGGCACAGGGAAGTGAGGGGGGTTTTTTTGGGTTATTTTTAAGATTTTTTTTTAATGTGGGCCATTTTTAAAATTTTTATTGAATTTGTTATAACATTGCTTCTATTTTATGTTTTGATTCTTTTGGCCATGAGGCTGAACCCCTGGCCTTGGAAGGTGAAATCTTTCAAAATTCTTCCATGCCGGCCCTATCATGAAGGCCCTCAGTTTTCCTTTTGATATCAGCTTTTCCTGGGTTTCTGGAAGCTCTCTGTTCTACTGTTTTCTGTTTTGGAATGACTCAGAAGAGGGAACAGAGAATGCAATGGCATCCCACTCCAGTACTCCTGCCTGGAAAATCCCATGGACAGAGGAGCCTGGGAGGCTGCAGTCCATGGGGTCGTGAAGGTCAGACACGACTGAGCGACTTCCCTTTCACTTTTCACTTTCATGCATTGGAAAAGGAAATGGCACCCCACTCCAGTGTTCTTGTCTGGAGAATCCCAGGGATGGGGGAACCTGGTGGGCTGCCGTCTATGGGGTCGCACAGAGTCAGACACGACTGAAGTGACTTAGCAGCAGCAGCAGCAGCAGCAGCAGCAGTGTTAGCCGCTCAGTCATGTCCGACTCTTTATGACCCCATGGATTGTAGCTTGCCAGGCTCCTCTGTCCATGGAATTCTCCAGGCAAGAATAGTGGACTTGGTTACCATTCTCTTCTCCAGGGGATCTTCCCAACCCAGGGATTGAATCTGCACTGCCGGCAGGTTCTTTACTGTCTGAGCTACCAGGGAAGCCAAAGCATCATTTGAATCCAAATCCTGCATATTCCTACCATGTTCAAAGACTTATTTTGCCACCCCAGAGTGGGAGAGAGTTCTAGAGAGATCTTTTTGCCACCTTCCCAGCCCACATTCCTGAAGACTTGGGCAGCATATCATGGAATAAAGGCCAATTTTTTTGTGAAAGGGGAGGCCCTAGAGACTTCAGCAGGGATCGATTGTGGCTAGAATGGATGCTGTCTCCCGGAAACACAGTGAGGATGCAAGCTGTGGCTGAGGCGATAAGTCACGGGAATAATGGGAAAGCAGAAGACAAGGGTCCTGCCTCCATGGTGATAGGTGACCGAAATTCATCACAGGGAACAAGGGCCTCTGCAGAGCACATGTGGAGCCAGGTGCCCCAGAGATGGCTTCAGGGGCCAGACTGACCCTTGTCCCACAGGGAGGGTGGACCCTCCATGTCCAGTGCCCCCGGGGGGCCACTGTGTCTGGCACAGATGGATCAGATTCTAGAGGAAGGGGCCCAGCGGAGCCACCCCAGAGTCCGTCTTCATGGAAAGCGGGAGCGGCAGTAGGGAGTGCAGCGTGTGTGGGAGAGCTGGGCAGCCCAGAAGCCGGCTGGCTGATCACCTGAGAAGACGGATTCTGCTTCCTGCCGGGAAGGGCAGATGCCCAAGAAGCAGCTCTGTTTGAGGTTCACAGATGGGGACAGAGTAGGCAAGGAACGTCAGCTGACATTTGAACAGAGAAAGCCGGAAGGAGGGAGGCACAGGCAGGCTAGGACAGAAGGGAGCCCCAGAAAAGCAGAAACGCCAGAAACACTGGGAGCCGGGGCTGAGACCAGAGGGTTGAGAGGCAGGCAGACAAAGGGGAAGGGGCTCGGAAAGATCAGAGGCGCCTTGAAGACAGAGTGCATTTCATATAAAACAGGGAGGCCTGCCGGGAGCAGTAGTGAGGGAAGGCGCGGGCGGGGCCAGAGACTTCCTAGAGAGATAGCCTGGGGCTCTGAAGGATGGGAAGGTTGACACTGCTTTAGCAGAAGAAACCTGCCTGAATACTAAGGAGCGAAGATTCTGCTCACAAAGGGACTGGATGGGGCCTCTTTCTACTGATCAGAAAAGAAAGCCAGGCATGATGGAGCAGAGCTTTTGACTTACCCAGCAGAAAGCTGCTACACAGAGAGGGTCCGTGGAACCCTGTGAGGACTCTGTCCACCAGTGTGGGCTGAGACAGGGTGAAGGTCAGGTTTGTGAATTGTGTCTGTGAGCCCCAAATGCAAAGTGTTATCCAAAGATGAGGCACTTTCCCTGATATGAGTGCCTTTCTGTGCTACTAGTATGTGACCTGTGAAGTCAAACAGAGTCTGGGTCTGTAACTCAAGCATGGTGTCATGGACTAAATGTACATGTCCGCCCCAATTTCATATGATTTCATGTTCATATTTATCACATAGCCTCCAATGTGATGGTATTTGGAGGAGGGGCCTTTGGGAGGTAACTGGGTCTAGAGGAGGTCATGAGGGTAGAGACCCCATGATGGGATCAGTGTCCTTATAGGAAGAGGAAGAGAGACCAGAGCTGCTTGCTTTCTCTGTCTCTTTCTCTGCCTCTGCCTCACTCTGCCATGTGACCATAGAAGGGCTCTTGTCAGGAACTAAATTTGCCAGCATCTTGATCTTGGACTTCCCAGTCTCTAGTTTCTCCAAAACTGTGAGAAATAAATGTTTACTGTGTAAGCCACCTAGTCTACGATATTTTGTTATAGCTGCTTGAGCAGTCTAAGACACATGGAAATGTTATTTTGAATACCCATAACGGCATTCAGACATACACCTGCCAAAAGGAAAGTGGTGTAAACTGTACAGGTGTTGGAGCCCAGCTAAGCTCATTGATCTGTCTCTCTGGAATGTTAGGAGCAATTCAGAACTCCTCCCTGTTTTAGTGGGCTTATTTCAATCATAAGAGCACAAAGGAGCAATTCTATCTGTTCATTATACCAGGAGCCTGATGGGAAGGAAATGCTCCTGGGGCTAGAAATAGCAATTTAAAACAGAGAAGGAAGACCTGGGGGGAAGCATGGTAGAGAATTAAGACAGAATAAGAGATGAAGGCTGAGGGCCTGGTAGGAAAAACTAGAAAACTTTAATAGCTATGACTGAGGTCTTCACTTACAAAGTAAAACAAGATGTATTAGAAGCTGACGATGTTTAAAAGATCTTGAAAGAATTGCATAAATAGGGAACTTAAGATGGAGCAGAGCTGGCTGAAGGGCTATTTCATGGATCTGCTGATTAAGGGTCATTAATAAGCCGAAGGTTCCACTTTTAGTGTGGAGGAGTATGCCTCTGACGGATTCTCTGCAAATTAAAACAAAATACAAGAGAAGAGAAAGAAAAGAAGAAGAGAAAAGAAAGGAAAAACTACCTGAAGGTTCCAGAAACTGAGCAGCACAAGGTGAGTCTTACTTTTTGCAGTTTTGCCCTGGGGCAGCTGTCCACCCAGTGGCTAAAACACTAATGGAAAAAACTACCATCTTTCTGGCTGAAGAAACCAAGGGAAGGAGTCCTGAATAATCACGGATGCTGGAGAGCTGGGGAAGAATCCCTCAACACAAGAGAACAAGGGACATGGAATTTCAAATTCTGGGTGTAAACTTTCCTCAATCCTATGGCTGACTCCTGAACCATGCAAGCATAAGATAGACTGAAAGCCACAGGAACTGAGCCCTTGCCCACTGCAGACATAATAGAGTCAGCAGGTTGAGTATAACATGTTAATTTCCTGCCATATCAAAAACATCAATAATCTTTGGGTCGATGTTACCGAATTCAGAGTCTCTACATCACGTAATAACATTCACAACACATGTAATCCAAAACTACTAGACATACAAAGAGCCAGAGAAATGTGATCCATCTTCATGGGGAAAAAGACGCCAACCTATGATGACCTAGATTTATGATAGTGGTTACCATGGCTGTGCTCAATGGGGTAAAGAAAAATATAGCTATGATGAATTAAAAAAAATCTCAGTGAACAATTAGAAAGTATAAAAGAAAGATTCATAAGAAAGTACAAAGCTAAAAAAAATACAATATCAGAAAAAAAATCTCTTGAGGGAAATTTTCAGAAGAATGGAGATGGTAAATGAAAGAATCAATGAATTTAAAGATAGAGATGAGGAACGGAGAAGAAAACAATGTGGCAAATAATGAACAGAGCCTTAGGAACCTGTAGGACAATCTACACATTGGTAATTATAGTCCTAGAAGGAGGGAAAATGGGAAAGGAAATAATATATGAAGGACTGTGGTTGAAAAATTCCCAAATAATAGTGAAAGACATAAATTTACAATTTAAGAAGCTTAGAGAGTCTCAAAAAGATAAATTGGGTNCTAAAAAAAATACAATATCAGAAAAAAAATCTCTTGAGGGAAATTTTCAGAAGAATGGAGATGGTAAATGAAAGAATCAATGAATTTAAAGATAGAGATGAGGAACGGAGAAGAAAACAATGTGGCAAATAATGAACAGAGCCTTAGGAACCTGTAGGACAATCTACACATTGGTAATTATAGTCCTAGAAGGAGGGAAAATGGGAAAGGAAATAATATATGAAGGACTGTGGTTGAAAAATTCCCAAATAATAGTGAAAGACATAAATTTACAATTTAAGAAGCTTAGAGAATCTCAAAAAGATAAATTGGGTGGGGGGGAGACATGACTGGGCACATCATGCTGCTGTGCTGCTAAGTCACTTCAGTCGTGTCCAACTCTATGGGACCCCGTAGACGGCAGCCCACCAGGCTTCCCCGTCCCTGGGATTCTCCAGGCAAGAACGCTGGAGTGGGTTGCCATTTCCTTCTCCAATGCTGCTAAGTCACTTCAGTCGTGTCCGACTCTATGGGACCCCATAGATGGCAGCCCACCAGGCTTCCCCGTCCCTGGTGTTCTCCAGGCAAGAGCACTGGAGTGGGTTGCCATTTCCTTCTCCAGGGCACGTCATAGTCAAGTTAAAAACTGAAAATAATGGGGAAATCTTAAAAGCAACCAAAGAAAAAGTGTGTGTGTGTGTGTGTGTGTGTGTGTGTGTGTGTGTGTGTGTGTGTATCTCCTAGGGTAACCATGAAAATTGTGAAGAAGTAGAGCTGAAAAAATGCATAGACAAATGAAAGTTAAGAGCCTGCCCACCTCTGCTTAAAGATGGGGTGATGGCAGTGATGCAACATGGCCTGACCTCCACGATGCCCAAAGGCCAGCAGAGCCAGTTAGCAAACAGGACAATTCTTTTCTGGATCTTTGGGAAGGAAAGGGGAAAGAAAGAAGGAGAAACAGGCTTTCTGGGACGTCACAAATGACCTAATCTGAGTAGGGAGTCAGGCACACTGTGGGGCCAGGGAGAGAGCCCAGGTGTCCCAAGCTCTGGGCTCACAGTCTGGAGACTGGACTGAAGGACCAAAGCTGCATGAACAGGCTCTGAGCTGAGCAGCTCATTTGATCACTTTGGGCCTCAGATCCCTCCTCTGCAAAGCAAGGGGGAAGGATTTACAGTAAATTTTTGGTAATTAATTGCCTCTCTAGGGGAAAGTGACAGGTGAGCATTCATGCTCCTACTTTATTTTTGTGCATTTGTGTTGGTCACTGTTGGGCTTCTTCATGCACAGAATGAATCCCTTTGCCCTCTTTGTCCTCTCCTGAGTCAAACACATTTACACCCCCTGTTTTGATTCTTGTCTTTATGCTGATGACTCCTTAATGCACATCTTTTTTGGACTTCTCCCTCATGCTCCAAACCCATAACCAGTGGCCTATTCAGCAGCTCTACTTAGCCTATGAGCACATAAAAGTCAAATTTTTCTAAACAAGAGTCTTTCAAAATTTTGTATCAGAATCATCCTGGAATCTGTGCCTCTGGGCTCCTTATTAACTCCAGGTAAACCTGATACCCACCAAAATTTGAGCAATACTTATTTAAATGAAACCCACAATTCATTCAAAACCTGCTATTTCTCTAACTGGTTCCTTTCCAGCATCCCCATTCAATCAGAGAATGGTACCACCATCCACCCAGAGGCACAGTCCAAGATGCCAGGTGTCATCCTTGGACCTCTGTCAGCCTCTCACCCAAGTATCACCCACTATCAAGTCTTTGCCATGTTTTTCTCCTGATTCCTCTGGATGTCATTCAACCCCACTGCCCTTGGCCTCCTAACACACATTGCTTCCACTTTTGCCATCTGTCCTCCACATTTGAGTCATGGTAAACGTTTTTAAAAAATACTTTATTTTGAAACAAGTTTCAATATCTAGAAAAGTTTCAAGATTACTACCAAAAATGCCTATACATTCTTCATCAAGATATTCCATTCAAATTCTTAAAAATTGTCACAGAAATGCCCTATAGGGATCATATATATTACCCAGTTATCATGCCTCTTTAATGCCCTTCAATCTGGAACAGTCGTTGGTCTACTTAATTTTCATGACTTTGAAATTTCAAGATCATAGGTTAGGCATTTAATAAAATATATCTCAATTTTAATTTCTCTGATGTTCCCTCATGGTAAGACCCAAGTTATACATTTTGAACAGAGTATCTGAAATGCTATGTTTTTTCACTGCATCTTCTTAAGTGTCACAGTGCCTGTTATTGGTGGTGTGAACTCTAAACATTTGATTCAGATGCTGTTACCAGATTTCTCTGTAAAGTTACTTTCTCCTCTTTTGTACCACATATTTTGGGGGAAATACTTTGAGGCTATGTAAGATCCCATTTCTCTCTCCAGTTTCACCCCAAGTACAAGCATCCATTATGTTTCTTAACTATTAATCTGATGGTCTCCAAATAGTGATTTTTCATATCCGTGTTAACTCCACAGTTCCTATCTTATTCAATAGATTATAATCTGTTACCATCAGTATATATTAAGTTCTAAATTATCCTATATTTGGATACTGGGAAGTCCTTCAAGCTGAGTATTGTGTTCTTTTGACATATTACCATTATTCTTTGAGTACTTTTTTACTTTCTGGCACAAAACAATGTACATACTTCCTCTGTCTAGGTTCCGGAAGGAGCCATTTAGCTAGTGAGTCCTGGTTGCTTTTAGTATAGAAGGGAATATAGAATCCAAGATCTGAGTGCCAGGTGTATTTTTTGCTACATGGGTGCCATTGCTTTGAGGCATTCTCAGCTCATATTTATTTATTTCTTTTTAAATTGAAAACCACAAGTTTCACACTGATGCCTCCAATTCCAGTTCAATTTTTTTAAACATGGAGAGGCTATTTATTCAACAGCAACTTTGAAGACAAAGCCTCAGAAGTCTGAGGGGATACATTTTCCTTATTTCTACTTCAGTCCATATAATTCATTCTAGCTTTCATGCTTTCCATATTTGTACCTCCTTTTCCAAAAGCTTCCATTATCTCCAATATAATTTTCAGTATCTCTATGTATATAGCTAATATCCCAATCATATTGGGTTTCCAGCTCCCTCACCTTTCTCAGTCTCAGTTCCTGCTAGGGTTTACTTCTCTAGGTCAGGACATCTACCTAACCTGGGACTGCCAAATGGCCTTTTGGAGAAAGAAAGAAAGAAGGAAGCCAAGAGAGGTTTTTTGTTTGTTTATAAAGAAGGGAGGGAAGATATTAGAAAGAAAAAGCAAGAGGAAAAACCAGGTTATTTTTCTAAAATGGAAATTAATCACCTTTGGGTCATGTGTGTGCATCGGTGTACACCCTTCTCTCTCCCTGCCCCTACCCCCATACACAGAATGACTGCTTATTGCTGTAAGGCAGTAAATTCCATCACAAATGTCCAGGAGGCCCCGTTTAATGTAACTACTGCTGACCTCATTGGTCAGTTTCCCTTCTTTATCCAAATGCCAAGTACTAGTGTCCTCTCTCAGCTCTTCAAAATTCTACCTTCCCTATTGACACAAGCCCTTTGTACGTACTACTTATGTTTCTCAGTGCTCTAACCTACCTTATGCATTTGGTTGACTTATTCTTCAGATCTCTGCTGGAGCCCATCTCCTCTGAAAGCTCCTTAATTCCCCTAGATCTAATAAGGCTGTTTTTCTTATGTATTATTTTCTTCATGCTGTCACAGAACACAGTGATTCTCATCTCAACTGTCAATTAGGCATTTATTTGTGTATGCATCTGACTAAGCTTCCCTTTCCTCATTCAGTTGTGAGTAATGTGAGAACAATAATGCTGTCTCTTTTCAATCTTAATTGTGCCTCCAGATTGTAGCCCGGGATTGGCACATAGTAGATGATCAATAAATATTTTTCATGTGAATAAACTGCATTTTTAGAAACATAAATAGTTTAGTCATCAAACATGATAATTTTCTCTATTTTGAATAAAAGGCAAAACATGGAAGAATAATATGGTAAAATGAATCCTGAAAGCTGTTAGGTTTAGGAGTTTATACACTTCATCATTTAGAAGAAACACTTACAAAGTCACAACAGATGATCTAAATAATGTGTGCAGGACAATAACATAGGAAGCTTTACATCTAAGAAACTTTCAATGTAAAGCTTATACAGATTGTATGTTTGGTTCACATTATTATTTATGTGACTCAAGGTCATTAAAATGTCAGTCTTTCCAAATGAAGAATAGTGTTCCATTCAAAACTCATATGTGAGTGTATATGTATTACTAGGTAGTTTTAGGTAGATCACTAGACAAAGTGATCTTAAGTTGAAAGAAAATACATTTGAAAAGAGCCAAGAGTTTTTAAAGATGAATGAAGATACCTTAATTTATCCAAACAGTAAAACTCTTGCTAAAATTAATATAATCAGAATAATACTGAAAGTAAAACTTTTGATAAAGTTACTGTAATTAGAATAATATGGTTGGGCATAAGAATAAATAAATTGACCAACGAAGGAGATTTTAGAATCAAAACATTGTTTATGTAAATAACTTAATATATGACAAGAATGACATGTGAGCCAATAAAATATGGAAAATATCTTCAATAATGGTGTTGATATAATTTTCTATATTTACCTGCATAAAAACACAATAAAAATATATGCCCTAACATATTGAAAATCATATTTGAGAATAGCCCCAGTGTCTACCAACAAGAGAATGGATAAATAAACATAGACTGTTACAATAATTAAGAAAAAAACTATTGCTTCACTCAGCAACAGAAAAGGATCTCATACTCAGAATGCTAAAAGAAAGCAGTCAGGCATGAAGAGCATCCTGATTCCATTTATGAGGAGTTCTAGAAGAGACAAAAGAAAACTATATTTGAAAATAAGTCAGAACAGCAGGCACCTCTGCATTTGGGACAGAGGAAGGGCATGAGGGAACTTCCTGGTATGATGACCAAGTTCTCTATTTTGATATAATTTTGGGTCACATAGTTGTATGCATTTGTTTAAAACTCTGTAAATGTACACTTAAGATCTGTGTACTTCCTTATGCAAATTTTGCCTTAATCAAGGAAAGAAGTATAAACAAATATATATACTCTCATTAAAAGACATATCCTAAAGTGTTTATGGGTGATGTGTACTAACGTCTACAACTTTTCTGGAAACATATCAACAAAATAGGGTGGAGTGATGAATAGACAGAGGAATGGATTAAATAAATAGTTACATGATAAATCAAACTTATCAAGATAATAAAATAGTATAGGAAATTTTAAAAAGCAGTTTACAACCTTGGGATGGAGAGAACTTTTAGAATAAGCCAAAAAATCCAACAAGTAGAGAAAAAGATAGATATTTTTGACCAAATGAATATAAACCACTTTTGCAAGCCAAAGGGTATCATAAATAATATCAAAAAGACAAGTGTATTTTTTTTAATACAAAAAAGAATTGTACTGGGATTTCCTGGGTGATTCAGTGGTTAAGAATTTGCCTTCCAATGCAGAGGACATAGATTGATCCTTGGTCTGGTAACTAAGATCCCACATAGTGTGGGGCAACTAAGCCTGAGTGCTGCAATGAAGATGCAGAACAGGCAAAAAGAAAAAAAAAACTTTATAAAAAAGAATTGTACTTTTTTGTACAGGAAAACATGAAGGAACTAATTGTATCATATATGGCAGAAAATCACTTCATGGGAAATAGATGGGGAAACAGTGGAAACAGTGTCAGACTTTATTTTGGGGGGCTCCAAAATCACTGCAGATGGTGACTGCAGCCATGAAATTAAAAGATGCTTACTCCTTGGAAGAAAAGTTATGACCAACCTAGATAGTATATTCAAAAGCAGAGACATTACTTTGCCGACTAAGGTCTGTCTAGTCAAGGCTATGGTTTTTCCTGTGGCCATGCATGGATGTGAGAGTTGGGCTATGAAGAAGGCTGAGTGCTGAAGAATTGATGCTTTTGAACTGTGGTGTTGGAGAAGACTCTTGAGAGTCCCTTGGACTGCAAGGAGACCCAACCNCTTTGCCGACTAAGGTCTGTCTAGTCAAGGCTATGGTTTTTCCTGTGGTCATGTATGGATGTGAGAGTTGGACTGTGAAGAAAGCTGAGCACAGAAAAATTGATGCTTTTGTACTGTGGTGTTGGAGAAGACTCTTAAGAGTCCCTTGGACTGCAAGGAGATCCAACCAGTCCATTCTAAAGGAGATCAATCTTAGGTGTTCTTTGGAAGGAATGATGCTAAAGCTGAAATTCCAGTACTTTGGCNCAGAAAAATTGATGCTTTTGTACTGTGGTGTTGGAGAAGACTCTTAAGAGTCCCTTGGACTGCAAGGAGATCCAACCAGTCCATTCTAAAGGAGATCAATCTTAGGTGTTCTTTGGAAGGAATGATGCTAAAGCTGAAATTCCAGTACTTTGGCCACCTGATGTGAAGAGCTGACTCATTGGAAAAGACTCTGATGCTGGGAGGGATTGGGGGCAGAAGGAGAAGGGGACAACCGAGAATGAGATGGCTGGATGGCATCAGTGACTCGATGGACCTGAGTCTGAGTGAACTCCGGCAGTTGGTGATGGACAGGGAGGCCTGGCGTGCTGTGATTCATGGGGTCGCAGAGAGTCGCACACGACTGAGCGACTGAACTGAATTGAACTACCACAGGG
The DNA here is from genome assembly GCA_006408585.1 of Antidorcas marsupialis. Taxonomy (NCBI): domain Eukaryota; kingdom Metazoa; phylum Chordata; class Mammalia; order Artiodactyla; family Bovidae; genus Antidorcas; species Antidorcas marsupialis. The sequence goes on along the minus strand of SJYB01006446.1, from coordinate 30,354 downwards.
GAAAGGTGCAGGGGAGGGATAAATCAGGAGCTTGAGATTAACATACACACACCATATATAGAATAGATCACCAGCAAGGGCCTGCTGTACAGCACAGGGAACTCTACTCGGTATTCTGCAATAACCTATATGGGAAGAGAATCTGAAAAAGAGTGGGTATTGTAATATTGTAAATAGATAACTGAATCACTTTGCTGTACACTGGAAACTGACTATACACCAAAATATAATTAAAATTAAATAAAAACTACCCTAGCATTTTCATCTGTAAGTTGATTTAGCAATCCAACCATGAAATACAATTGTTTTGCTATTTTTTGTGCTGTTATTTCTATTTTTGACAAGTTAAGACTTTATCTCTTCAGGCACCATGAAATGTCTTCCCTACCCCAATCTCCCAAGTCCTAAATAGGTCTCTCAGCAAACACAAATAGTACTTATCAATTTCATTTGCTCATGTGAATTCTAATTGTGTATATTAATATAGTAAGTTCCAGGAGTTGGTGATGGACAGAGAAGCCTGGTGTGCTGCAGTCCATGGGGTCACAAAGCGTCAGACACGACTGAGCGACTGAACTGAGTTATAGACAACAAATATTCACTGTTAAGGCCAGGTAAGTTATTAAAGCATACTAAAATTTTGTAATCCTGAATTGTTTGATATTAAAGCCAAATGCTCTACATTTTCTAACACTAGTGAATGACACGTAAAACGTGACCATTTAGGACTAAACTGGAAGTTGAAGTATAATTCCTGCAAACATAATTTTAAAGGACTCGGCCTCTGATTTGAGTCACTGTTAAACTCTCAGCAGTTACCACTCAGAAGACACCCAACCAATTGGCTTAATTATTTAAGCTATTAGTAAAGGGGCAGTCAGAACCTCCCTTGAGTTGAGGGCCCCCTAAATGCTTCCTGGCGGTGCAGTGGTTAAGACTCCACGCTTCCAAGGCGGGGGCACAGGTTCAGTCCCTGGTCCGGAGGCTAGGATTCCACATGCCTCGGGGCAATCGATTCTTGGAGTCACAACCAGCAAGGAAGAGCCCACGATGGGCTGAAAGATCCCACAGGCTGCAGTTAACACCCAGCGCAGCCAGAAAAGCGTGCCCGGGAGGCCTGGGATGGCCTCTCCGAGACGCTGCGTCTGGGGGGAGACCTTAGAAGCAGCCCTCCAGCGCTGGTCCAGGTCGGCAGCGCGCGTAACAGCCTCGGGCAGCAGGAAGAAGCCCCACACGGGTCAAGACTCCAGGGACCCAGGTAAGGAGCTCGGTTTTCCTCTAAGTGCAGCAGGGAGCCTGGAAGGGACCCAAGTCGAATGGCTCTGCGGTGGGATTCACATGCTTAAGTGATGACGCTGGCTACCCTGCTGGGACGCGTTTGTCCCGGAGCAGCGTGGACGCCAGACCCCGGGGAGGAGGCCGGCCAGCAGAGCCGAGGGGGGCTTCGGGCCCCAGCTGAGCCTCCCTCCGGCGGCCCCGCGCCCTCAGCCGGGGGGCAGGCACTTGGCAGGACCCTGAGGAGATGCGCCAGAAGCCCAGCTCGCTGCGGAGCCTCCCCAGGTCTGCGCCTGCAAGCCCCTACCCCGACACCGCACAGCCGCCGGTGGAGGCAGGGAAGCGGGAGGGGAAGACGGGAAGACGCCTCGCGCTGCAGTCCCTCTTCAGGGAGGGAGGTGTGGGGCACGAAATCGGGAGGAAGCCCGCCCCCGCCAGGCTCAAGGGCTGGGCTAACGGCGCTCCCTCCACGGCCCGTCACTCCGGGCAGCCACCTCGCTCACCTCTCAACCCCGGGCTCCCGACCTCTAGCCCCAGGTGAGCCCCGTCTGCTCAGGGGTGACACGCGGCCACGGCTGGGCGGGCAGAGTGGAGGCCTGCTCCTCCCCCGCCTCGTGCCCACGTGGCCCCGGGCACACGCTGTCAGAGCAGCCGCGCGCCCACCCTCCAGCTACAGCGCAGACCACCGGGACACCCCCGAGAAGTTCAGTTGTGTTCTGGTCCAGAACCATTTGCCATTCTCCTGTCCCAAACACACAGGTCCCTGTGTGTTGATCTAACCAACTGGTGGTGTTTTGAGTCATACATCATGGGGCCAATGGCGCCTTAACCACGAATCACATGAATATATCATCAGAGTACGGCACTGGCGTGATGTATGGCTTCAATACATCACTGGGGTGCCAGGCTGCTAATGATGTATTACTCAAAACCATAGCAACAGCTAGAAAGGTCAAGATAAGTTTTGTATTTCTCAAACTTATTCTCAGTAAATGCGACTTTTTTTTTTCAGTTTCCACAATAAAATACATGTTCCAAGGATATACGAGGGCGCGAGAGCTCCTGATAAGTATCAGGACGCTTCCTGGGTTGTTTGCTTGGCGTTTAGTCACTCAGTGGTGTCTGGCTCTTTGTGAGCCTATGGACTGTAGCCCTCCAGGCTCCTCTGTCTGTGGGATTCTCCAGGTGAGAACGCTGGGGTGGGCTGCCACTTCCTCCGCCAGGGGGTCTTCCCGACAGCATCTCCTGTGTCTCCTGCAGATGCCTTCTTAACCTGTTGCGCCATCAGGGAAGCCCCCATTTACTCTATACCTTGCTCTGAAATTCACTTCGAAATACCGAAACCAAGTCTCAGAAAAATCGTTATCACCAATGAATGTACGGTCCTTTGCATTTTCCCAGAGTCTCCACTCCAGGGTCACAATTTCAAGTCTGTAGAGCAACCGTTTTGCTAATGAAGTTCAAGCATCTTCTCCCCACACCTTCCGAAGGACCTAGACTATGTCAGGGCAGAAACGTCCTTCAGTCAGCTCAGAGGCAAGCTTGCTCCATTCAGCCTGACACAGCAAATGCCTGAACATCTCTTCTTTCTCCTCCTCCTCGCCTGCCGAGGATGCAGGCGCTGTCCCTGAGAGATTTCCACCGTGTCAGAGGATTTAAATCTAAACCGCAAACCTCCCACCTGGCAGCCCTGGGCCATCGCTATTTTTAGCCCAAGAACTGGCAAAGAAAGGGGAATCGTATAATTGCACCCACTGCACCAGTAACTCCATGGCTAACGGGAAGATCTTTTAATCCAGATTCTCCCTGCAAATCTCAGCTGTCTGATTCCAGTTCCACTCACTCAAGAATGGTCTGAAGAGCAAAGAGGCCCTCGGCTTGTGCACACACACACTCGTGGAAGCACACAGATACACCCCACATACACACAAAGCAGGAGAACGAGGCATCACAGCCAGGGAGCTAAGCCCAAAGCAGGCCTTCTGAAGAAGACACTGACATTCTACCAACCACGGACCCTAGGATTTGACTTTTCAGTTTAATTCCTAAGAAACTTCAGGAAGTTCCCTGGGGGTCCAGTGGCTGAGATTCCATGATCCCAAGGCAGGGGGCCCGGGTTTGATCTCTGGTCAGGGAACTAGGTCCCACAGCCTCAACTAAGAGTTCACATGCCACAACTAGACATCCCATGTGCCGAAACTGAGGTCCAGCACAGCCAAATAAGTAAGCATTAGAAAAAGAAGAAACTTTCAGAATCAGTGTCACTTAGAGAAGGGAACTGGGGTGTTGGAGAAGACTCCTGAGAGTCCGTGGGGCTGCATGGAGATCCAACCAGTCCATCCTAAAGGAGATCGGTCCTGAATATTCCCTGGAAGGACTGATGCTGGAGCTCCAATACTTTGGCCACCTGATGTGAAGAGCCCACTCATTAGAAAAGACCCTAATGCTGGGAAAGATTGAAGGCAGGAGAAGAGGGTGGCAGAGGATGAGATGGTTGGATGGCATCACTAACTCAACAGACATAGTTTGAGCAAACTCCAGGGGTTGGTGATGGACAGGGAGGCCTGGCATGCTGCAGTCCATGGAGTCGCAAAGAATCAGAGACGACTGAGCGACTGGACAATAGCGACAGCTCCCAGGTCTACGCAGAGGTGGGAGCCCATTTCTGAAGCCTCTGAGACAGACGTCTGTGCTCTCGGCACTCGGCATGTCCCGAAACACAGGGCAGCATCCTGATCCCAAGCGGGGTGCCTCTTGCCATATTCCCCGGAGTGGGCGGGAGTCCATCACCCCAGATCCCTCTGAGCCCCTCGGGGCAGGAAAGCCGGCCCTCATTCCGATGTCTGAGATCGGAAATGAATCCTCTCCCCCTCGTCTCTTCATCCGGGCTGAAGGCTACAGGGAAGCCGGCAGTGTGAGGATGGATTAGGGAGAGCTGGCGATTCAGCACCTGTGCTTTCTGCCCGGAGCTCGGTGATCACTTTAGTCTCAATCAGCAGATAGAAATCGAAAGCCCCAGAGGAGAGACAGGAAGATTCACGCCAGAAAAGGCAAGAGTGACAAAGAGTCTCGACTCAGAAGCAGGGGCTTTGTGTTAGGCTTGGGCTGAAAAGACTCTACCAGATGGATTTATACTTCGTTCTTGAAGGCAGTCACAGAAAGGGATCCTGGTTACCTCTGAACTACAGTTAACCACAGAGCTCTGGGGGGCCCCCAGAGACTGGAGTCCAAACCCTGGTTTTACAAATGAGGCTCATGAAATGCCGAGGGGATCTGTGATTCCTGGACCATTCTGGAAGCATTTGCTCATCATTACACTCCGTGGGGCTCAGATAGGAGTAGAAGCTTTTCTCTGTCCAGAAGGACCATTTTCCTCATCTTCTGCAATTGGTCTGAGTCCAACTTCTACTTTAAAAGCCAAGCCCAAGTCTCCTCCTCCAGGAAGCCTTCTTGATTTCCCCCAGCCTGTGTTGCTCCCCCTGGAGGCTGACCGTCTCTGAGCTTTGACAGAGTGCTGCTTTGTATAACTACACACGCTTTCTAAGAGACACCCAGTAAGCTCAACCTCAGCAACTTCAGAAAAAATACCCTTTGAGGACCACGGACCTGCTCCAGGAGCAGGGATGTGGGGGTGTGGGAGGAGGGTGGCGGTGGAGGAGCAGGCACCTCTTAGAGCAGCTGTGCAACTCAGGGTGTTGATAAAGGCGGGAAACAGACGGTGCGATACCATCTCTTGTAAAGACTGAAGACAGTCCTAACGCCATTCTGTGTATCTGCCTGCTTCCTGCCTTACAGCCAACCTGGCTACGTGCCCTGTTTGCAGAGAGGAAGGAATTTCTGTCACAAGTCCCTCAATCAGGGTGCAAAGTAAAACTTTTGTGCCCCTTTCACCAGTATGCAATAATCACTTCTTTCTAAGCTTTTAAGCTGAATTGGCACTGTATCATTTTTATGCATAGGTAAATACATGAATGGGAAAAGACCTTGTTGCTGGGAAAGACTGAAGGCAGGAGGAGAAGGGGACAACAGAGGATGAGATGGCTGGATGGCATCACCAGCTCCTACAGACATGAGTTTTAGCAAACTCCAGTGAAGGACAGGGAAGCCTGGCGTGCTGCAGTCCATAAGGTCACAGAGAGTGGGACACGACTTAGGGACTGAACAACAACCAGCAAATATTTAAAGATAGAGTTATGCAGGCAGAGGGATGTATATGCAATCTGTAGTTTCCTACCATAAAGAATCAAAAGACGCCTGCTCCTTGGGAAGAAAGTTATGACCAACCTAGACAGCATATTAAAAAGCAGAGATATTACTTTGCCAACAAAGGTCTGTCTAGTCAAGGCTATGGTTTTTCCAGTAGTCATGTGTGGATGTGAGAGTTGGACTATAAAGAAAGCTGAGCACAGAATTGATGCTTTTGAACTGTGGTGTTGGAGAAGACTCTTGGGAATCCCTTGGACTGCAGGGAGATCCAACCAGTCCATTCTAAAAGAGATCAGTCCTGGGTGTTCATTGGAAGGACTGATGCTGAAGCTGAAACTCCAATACCTTGGCCACCTGATATGGAGAGCTGACTCATTTGAAAAGACCTTGATGCTCGGAAAGACTGGGGGCAGGAGGAGAAGGGGACGACTGAGGATGAGATGGTGGATGGCATCACCGACTCAGTGGACTTGGGTTTGGGTAGACTCTGGGAGTTGGTGATGGACAGGGAGGCCTGGTGTGCTGTGGTTCATGGGGTCGCAAAGAGTCGGATACAACTGAGCGACTGAACTGAACCATAAAGAATAGTTTGAAACACACACAAATAAACATAACAAAGTCTTGGGGCATTGTTGCCTAGATCCTTCAAAGAAAATTAGAAATTGATGACTACACCAGAATTCTTATTAAGAAACATATTATTATATGGTTTCTTGAGGAATCTTTTTTTTTTTTTTGGCCAGTGCCACACAGCTTGTGGGATCTTAGTTCCCCAACCAGGGGCTGAACTCACACCCTCAGCAGTGAGAGCCTGCAGCGCTAACCACTGGGCCCGCCAGGGACTTTCTCGCAGTCTTGCCTTTAACTGCTTCAAGTAAACAAGAGTTGCTCACACTCATCCAAATAAAATGCTTCCTAATTCTTCTAACTGTTCCCCACAAGCCATCCAGACAGAGCCTGGGGCTCCACTGAGTTTTCAAAATATGCGAAAAGGCATGTTTATTGCAAAGCAGCGATCTTTGATCTTTGCCCATAGGAGATGCACCTTGGGAAAGGATCTGCCAGCTACTCCATTAACATAGTCCACATATTAGCAGAAGACCAAAGAGCGTGGTTTATCACGTAGGTACAGAGAGCAGCGTAGTGGCAACCCGAGGGCTTCCGCTGGGTCGGGACGAGGAGGCCGGTGCAGGGGATCAACGCTGACAGACGGATGCTCAGACTCTGGCGGTGAGCGTCTGGTGGTGTCCACAGCACTGGAAGGACAACGTTGCGCACGGGAAACATGCGACGCTACACACACGTTCACTAAAAAAGAACAA